>CAMZMU010000036.1:61720661-61841231 GCA_947311845.1 Poa pratensis | reverse complement strand
AGTGCATCTTAGAATGATCGTGGTAGTATAGTCACCAGAGTCTATTTGAAGACATCAATGGAGTGACAATCTACCATGTATGTACACATTGTAGGATCATGTAAGTAGCCAATACAGTGTCTAAATTGGAGTTCAGATTTCTCCGAAATTGATACAATATGTCAAGATATTTGGTGCCTTGGAGATATCGAAAGATATTCTTGATCCCCTAACCAATTATGTTGGTAGGTCCAATGGCATTGAGATATGGAACATTATGTGCCAACATCTCTTCTCCATCTTCCCATGGATCTTTCTCTACGTCTAGAGATCGAACAATCCCTAGGAGATGGACATGACTTGTCTATATCAAGTTTCTCCAATTTTCTGGATATAGGCATCTTAGTGTACCATAATACTTGAGTGAAGGTGCTCGAGTTGTAGTCCCAAGCAACATTTGGGTTTATCCAAATTCTTCATCTCAAATCCGTCTTTTAGATGATCACGTGGTTCGTCGTTGTAGGAGTTATCCTTATGTATGAAAACACACATGGGTGATCATCATGTAGGAGTAATCCTTTTGTATAAGGAACTCACTACGTCGGTTGTACCAAAATGTACCGACAACAATAAGCCATGTGGCGACTTATTGATTATTACACAATACATGTTGCATTTGCGTTTCGATTCGGACAGAGATTCCATCGGGAACCATACATGTCGGAATCTAGTGATCCACATGGATATGTTGTCACTACACCTATCAACTGCATAGATAGATGATTTTGTACTGCCAATGATATATGTATCGGAACGAGATTTCACTCATGTCTGGAGAGTAGGTCTCGGATCTCTGCGGAAACCCGACCTTATGCTACAAGCCTTGCTTTCTCACCACCTGCATTTCTCATTCCGTTTCTGGAAGAAAACACATTGAACAATCCCATAGGGAATTTGTTTGGAAGAGCGAGGCTATATCTGCTTGGATCGCATCCTTTGATGAGTTCAGTCCTAGCAAGTGTGTTCACACTCTGCCATGGCCATGGTCTTTGGATCTGAATCATCGTGAAGGTTGTTTGCAATCATACAAGAGATGTTTGTCGACAGTTGTAGGCTTTGGTTATATGAGTCTCCAGAATCGATATAGTTGGAGCAAATATCATGCACCCTTGATGACTCTTCGTGATTTCCCAATACGCGTGAGTCTGGGTGTTCCGATGTCCCAGCCAGTGTGTGCAAGCTGGAGCTGGGGTTGTGGAGGTTTCCCTTCCACTGGGTGTATACTACCCATTAGGTGTTCATCAACGCAAGGTCGACTTGCATTTACTGATTTAGAGGATTCCTCGATTTCCTTTGTTGCTTTGCAAAAGCTGGATCCTGGTCAGAGGCCGTACTACTCCCCCTCTTTTTATGAAACAGGGAGTTGAGTGGTTTTTATTGGTACCTCCACTCTTTCGGGCGCATTTCTAACCGGATTGAAGGATTTTGTAACACCTTTGAGATCAGTAAATGAATCTGGCAGGTTATTTGCATGTGTTGCAAATTTGTGAATCGAACGTAGAGTCCGATTCTTGAGTACGTGGGTATGAGGAGGAACGTGAAGTCCCAATTGATTTCCTGGCATTCGATGTGGTACTTGAAATCTCCCCCTAATGCCTGGAAATAATCCTCCTTAAATATAAGCAATCAGCGTACTAGGCTATGAATACATCCCTTATGAGGGGTTTCAAGGTACTGGGTTATCGACGGATATCTGTACCCCACATAGATCCCTCATATGTGGGCCCATGATGTACGCTGCGGTGGTGAGATCGGTACGCGTGAAGCGCTTCCGAACTTACGCAGATGGGAAATGCTCGGAGGATTTCCACGTATCAATTGCAGAGGGGAAGTACTGCTATATGCAGTTAGTCAGTAGCAGCGTGTAAAACTGCATGACTCCAATGTAAAGTTGGTAAATTGCAATTCATTAACATGGGTCGTGCAATGAGAAAATCCTTTTGATCAGAGACGAAACCAAAAACAATTGTGTATGGACACATAGGACATTGTGCTGAACTTCGATCCTCGGAGCCATGCACAAAATAGTGGAGGCATGTGAAGAGAATTCTGCAACAATATTTGTCCATTCGAATTGCTTTAATTCGATCTTTAGTCCAAACAATGGTTGGTTGGGACCACAAATATCACCTTGAATGTGTTCAAGGGACTGAAGTGATCCACTGGCACAATAGTGCAACTAAATCTCATGACTAGGAAAGTTTAGCTCATGCAAAACATGACCGATGGAATTGCATTATATGCAACATATGCTACGAGTTGGATGTACGTGTAGTACAATCCAGACAACAGAGGGGGTACATTTTCATATACTTGTTCCACATCCATCGGATTGGTACTCGTAGAAATCTATATATAGAATTGAAGAAGTTCCAATATGGAAATCTTTATCAGATATATAGAATGTATGCAATCTTATTTATATCAGAGTGCTGATACAATATATACGTTCTATTACGAGAACACAAATGGACATTAATAAAACGACCACTAAGGAGATAGTGGGACTAGTTTAAGTCTCCAAACACTTTGGTTGAGGCGTGCTCAACCATCATGTTCTCCGTGCCTGTAGGGTCCTGTGACTTATGGAGAGTTATGGCGTTGCAAGGTCCAGTAGGAACATCTCGCGAACAAGCAGCTCCATTGGTGTCATCTGGAGGAAGGTTGAAGTTGGCTTCAAACCTTTTCCCTTGAGGTGCTTTGCATCCCTGGGATTGCTGATACAGAATAGCCAGATGCTTTGGGGTCTTGCACTTGTTAGTGAGATGCGTGTAGCAGCCGCACTTGTACAAAGCTTAGTTTTTTTTTCAAACTCATGCTTTGCGGTGCCTTTCCCACGGTCTGAGTTTCTAGGCTTCATGTTCCGGTTGCGCTTTCGCTTACCATTGAAGTTCGAAGGCTTGCCGTTGAAGGCAGCATCAAACTTTTGCCCGTTCGCGACATTCATATGAACTTCAGGTAAAGGTTGAGAACCAACCGGGCGTTGAGAGCCATTCTTAGCGAGCAGCTCATCATGCTTTTCAGCCTGAAGTAATATATGAATAAGGTCGGAATAGACTTGGTAGTCGCGTGCACGGTACTGGTGCTGGAGGATCCTGTCAGATGGAAGTATAATAGACAAAGTTTTTTTTCTATCTTCTCCGCATCAGTAGGTTCCTTCCCGCAAAAGCGTAGTTTGGAACTGATTTTATGAACCTCATGATTGTACTCCCCGACAGACTTGAAGTCCTGGAGTCGGAGATGTGTCCAATCATGGAGTGCTTCAGGCATGACAACTGCCTTCTGCTGTTCATACCTCGTTTTGAGGGCCTGAAACAAGGTACTGGGGAATTCTTCCTCCAAGTAATCAGACTTGAGATCTGGATGAGCATGGTGCCTTATGATGTACAAAGCATCATATTTTTGCTCATCTGTCATCGGCGTGACTCCAGCCGGGAGTGAAACATCCGGAGCTTGGATTGCACACACTAACCACGGGACGCAAGGGCGATCTTTATGTCCATGACCCATTTAGGATAGTTGTGGCTGTTGAGAGCAAGTGCATAAAACTCTCGAGCCATCGTTTATCTATATGGGTAAACCAGAGAATATTAATTTCCATTTGGTAAATTAAAATCCATCATGGTTATGTCGTAATGAACGATGCAAAATATAGAAGTTTCAAGAAGTGGACTTGAACTCATTAGTGTGAACCTCAAATTGTTAAGTATGACACGTTGTAGATAATCTTCAAAAGAAATTTTGAAGTAGATCTAGCAGCATTAGCGGAGTATAAGATACTCACACTTCGAATGCCTTATGTCATAACTTAATTAAAATGTATGGGAGAGCACATTGGCAATCATAATGTCAAAAATGACAAAATGTAGGCTTAAACAGTAGCGGTAGATAAATCTACATCTACCTCATGATCCCAAAACATCAATTCGAAGAAATCACTTTAAATTTTGCATCTATATTTGCAAGAAATTGAAAATCTCAATTGCAAATAGACATGTTAATCTCAACATGTGTCAAACATGGAAATATATACATATCTTTAAATGATTCCGGAATACATCGTACTCGACAGAGAAAAAGTACTATAGAGGTACTAAATTTATATTTGCAAGAAATTAAAAATCTCAATTGCAAATAGACGTAATTAATCTCGACACGTGAAAAACGTGGAAATAAATTACATCAATTTAGGATCTGGAATACATTGGTACTCAACAGAAAACAGTACTAAAAACATGTACTGAATTAAACAGGGTCTGAACAGAAATAAACTACTGCTAGAACTACTGTTATAGGGCTAATTCTGGTAGCAAACTGAATTAGTACTAGAAGCAATAGCTACAGTATTAAATAGACAGCAAGGTGTCTCCTGCCGCATGCCTATGGCCACGTATGCAGTTAACCTGGTCAGTCAAAGAGATAAGGAGAGAGACTCAGGAAGCGAATCCTATGCTCTCGATCCCCAATTCTCACGAGACTGAACATGCGAAAGCACCGAGACCGGCCGGCCGCACCAGAAATCAGCGACGGGTGGATGGACCAGGCGCTCCGACGTCTTCCTCGGAAGAGGAACCACCAAGGAGGCCATGGCTGGAGGCCACGCCGTTGGAGACGCCATTTGCGGCACCGTTCGTGAGCCCGAGCGCCGCTGGGCTCCATGTACCGGAGCGGCCGGAGCGGCGGCTCGACGGCGAGCTCGCCAGCGGGACGCCAACGGCCATGAGACGGCGGCGGGCGCCCGTGCGCGGCGAAGGCGGAGAAGTGGCCGGTGTCGGGGACGGCAGGCGCGGCGCGACGGCGTCGACATCGACAACCGCGTGGTTGGAGGAGCCGCTCACGCCGGAGCCGAAGGCGAAGACGGAGGCCCCGGTTGGTGCGGACACGAAGGCGAGCGCGTCGCCGTCGCGAACCTGCACGAGAGGCGCGTCCGGGACGCGCGTCACCGTCGGCGACCTCGGGAGCGGCGCGCCGGCTTCTGCTTCAACAACCGCTCGGGTCGGAGGCTGGAGCGGTGCGTCCACGATGGGGAAGTTGTACTGGTGCAGGGGGCAAACTACCCAGCCGTGCACCGAGCACCAGAACGGCGGCGGAGCCCCCAGCGCCGGGTCGTCGGCATCGAGCCTTGGTGCGGCTGGACCGGCGGGAAGCCAGGCGGGCACGTAGGGCTGGAGAGGCGCAGGCGGCTACACAGGGTTCGAGGGGCCCGCGCCGTTCCGGTGGTGGCGACGGAGGTCCCGGCGGTTCCAACCTCCACGCCGGAAACGGCGGAGGTCGCGCGCATGGCGCTGGAATCGTCGGAGTCCGCCCGCACCATGGCCGCGGTGGCGAGCGACGAAGCGGCGGCCACGACCGCGGTGGCGAGCGACGAAGCGGAGGCCACGGCCGTCGGCGCGAAGGAGGCGACGAAGCAGGGACATCGGAACTCGAGGCATGGTTCCGTTTCTCACCTTTTCCCTGTTCGTCTTGTCTTCTCGTCGGAATCGAATCGCTCTCGCCGGAGAGCTGCTGATAACGTGTTGAGAGAGATTGAGAGAGAATCGACCGAGAGACAGAATGAATCGAAAGGTACTCTTTATTGATTGATGATCGGCATATATACAAGGTGAATCGTCGCCTCTACAAACCGACATAGTCGAGGCGTCGTTTCGGGAGCAACCGTCGGAGACGGTTTGTACAATCGTGGGAGCGGGATTATCCCCTAATAACCGTAAGGGTTATTATTTCTAACAGCTCCCTCGTCGACCTTGGCTTTGGTCTACAACCACAAAGGCCACACCACGTCTGCTGTTTTTTTTGAAAGGGAGTCGTGTACAAGATCAAGCAGAGAAAGAGTACACACGCACGAACACAAACGCAGGCCTCGCCACAGACGGCGACCCTGGCACCACCACGCACACCACACAACGAAGGAAGAAGCTCAGCCAACCTTGTTGAGAACGCCACTTGATCCATCCGACGCAGGCGTCGGAATCTTGCCGCTGAACGAGCATCGGCGCTGAGCCGCCGCCAAACCACCATCGTCGCCTCGCGCCGGAGACGGAGATGACGGCACCACCCATCTTCCGCAAGCCCACCAGGAACACCGACGAAGGAGAACTCTGCACCTGCAACCTCCCAGCGAAATTAAGCAAAAGCACCCGCCTCCAACGAAGTGGAAGCTGCCGAAACCCTAGATCTAGAACTGGCGCCACCACCATGGCCACCAGCTCGAGGAAGAGCACACCACGGCTCCGGAGAGCAGCGGCCGCGCCCACGACGGCAGATCTGCCCAGGCCCTCCACCGGAGCAGCGAGAGCAGAGGAGGGAACCGCCGCCGCCAAAAGCCTCTCCGGCCACGCCTCCAACTCCAAAGCGCCGCCGGCAGGCAACCCACGCACCCCTAGTCTATGTACACGGCGGGATCCGTCGATCCCCCGTCCTCCCGCCGCCGGAGCGGTCGCGGAGGGCGAGGAATCGAGCGGGTCGCCGCCGGCGAGCTGGAACGCACGGGTTCGCCCAAAAATCGCCTCCCGAACACTGTTTAGGTGGGGAACGGGGAGAGGGTCGGTGTGGTTTTCTTTGCTTCCTACCACGTCTGCTGTTGTGTACTCGGAACTTGAATTATTATTAGATGATCATTTATCCACGTCACGATCCATGGTGCAATGGATTGTAAATTTATGTGTTTTCAATATATGTAAGATTAAGCATGGCAAGACATCTAATTCATGTGTTTTCTTATTTCTTAGTTTTAAAATTCTACGACAAAAGTTCTTTGATGCGGCCACGCACATGCAGTACATATGTAGGGGATATTGGGATTATGAAATGTCAGTATGATCTTATGGAGGTTCAATAATAAATGGGTAAATAATCTTTAGTCAACAACATTGTGAATGTAAAGGCTCAATCTCTTTTTCTGAACGCACATGTAGGATGTCACTACAAACTAGATGACGTGTTGTAGCCTTAGGACACGACTTCCACACATTTCTTAATATTTTGCGTACCCTTCCCTTCTCTTCTTCCTTTCGGTGCTCCTCTTGGCCTCTCACACTATCCTCCTGCCTCCTACTCTTGCAGCCTGGTCCACCACCTCTAATGTTGCTGCCGTCTCTCCATTTGAATACGGCCATTATCAACAACACCACAACTGTGTCAAGTCAGGATGCCCATCTAAACTTGGCGGGAGCTCATTACCTATCCACTTACCAAGTTTAGAGGATTGTCGTTGCCAAGCCCGCCATTAACACATCAGCATCAAGGTCAGACTTACTAACTCTTCCTCCCCGCCCCTTCTCCTTTCGCCGCCCTTCTTCTTCCTCCTCGCTCCACTCGGCTTCGACTTCCTTATTTTCTACCTATAGGCTTTTTAGCCGGACAAACTATATGCAATATGTTAGGTTCTAGCCCAAGCTTGTCCTACCAAATATTTAGCTAGCCACATGAATTGGTCAAATATTTGGCAAAAAAAAAAAAAAACGAACTACACTAGACAAAGAGTCATTGGCAACCTCATCTTAGGTGATGTTTGGGCCGAGGCAAGGAAAATGAACTATAGTGGAAAAAAGAGTAATTGGCGAGAGAAGATTTCGTGGTCCCGAGCTCAAGTGATCCTGGTATTTTAAAATTGAAAAACAAATTACGAGTTTCAAACAAATCGAAAAAATGCTCGGTTGCAGCTAATGGTGTACTCCACAAACGTGTAAAAATCAATTTCAAATACTTTGTATTCTGGGATACACAAAAATACCAAAAGAGTGGATATGAATATGCATCGTTTCAAATCTCCAAATTTATCTGGTTTTTTCATTTTTGTGTAGCGCAGAATACAAAGTGAAGTTTAGTTTTCGCACGTTTGTGGATACATCACCGGATATATCAGATATTGTTTGAATCTTTTTGAAAGTTGTAAGTATTTTTTTGAATCTTTTTTAAGTACCAGAATCATTGGTGATTGGAAGACAAATACACTTTTCGGTCATTGGCACCTTATTTTAGGTGAAGGTTGGGCCGAGAAAGGATGCAGGCCGAACTTACAACCTGTAGTGGACTTGGATCCAGAGTGGGCTGAACACCGGCACCGACAGCAGCGTTACCCGTTAGCACGGCCCTACCGACGGCAGCGCAGAAGCAAAAGCCCCAATCCTCAACCCCTCCGCCACCGCCGCCGTTCTTCATCCTCCGCCTTCGCCTCCGCCGCGCCCTTCTCCTCGCGACCTATCGGTCTCGAACCCTCCGGCCGCCGATCCATCGCAGGCGGCGCCATGTCTCAGAACAACCCCTCCCAGCTCCTCCCCTCAGGTGCGCATCGCTTTCTCGCGCAAAACTTCTTTCGATTCCCCTAGCCCATCGTCTAATTTCCTTTGGTTCCGGGCTTCGAATTCCTGACTCTAGTTGTTGCTTTTTTTTTTCGTGTGCGTGTCTCGGCGCGCGCGTGCTTGTGCAAACTTGTGCGGTGAGCAGAGCTGATCGATCGATGCATCGGATCCAAGATTTGGGTGATCATGAAGGGAGACAAGGAGCTCGTCGGCACCCTCTGCGGGTTCGATGTCTACGTCAACATGGTCCTCGAGGACGTCACTGAGTAGTAAGTGAAGATCACCCAAACCCTAAACCCTAGTTTCTTTAGATCGATGCATATCGGTTCATAACTATGTATAGTCTTGGAAATTCTGGTTTATTTTGAGTGAGCTGTCAGGTTATTTTATATCGTCGTGTGACCTAGTTATGACTTGAATTTTATAAGTACAAATCTTCTGTAACAGCTCATAAATGTGATCGTGGCGAAATCATGTCGAATATTTGCTCCACATGAACGCAGGAGTTCACGTGAATTAACGAACTGAATACCTTATATCCAATGGGTACTAGGCTCGTTGGAGTTTGTATGGTTCATCTCGTCGATAGATTCAAAACCAGCTACTCACACCAACAATGTTGATACGACACAAGTTAGTGTTGGTTGTTCTAGCAGATAGAACAAGAGGTCAAGAGCCTTCGTGCTGCTGGTTCCACGATGTAGCTCAGGTTCATACTTACTTGGCATCCAAAGATGTCGTAGTTGTTGATATGATGTGGAATGGAGAGACACAAGAGTAGAAGAAGGCTGGGAGGCAGTTGTCTACTCATACATATAATAGAAAACATACATTATTATTTTTGTATATTGTCTAGTAAATGTTGAAGTATTGCAGAGGTGCCGGCAGTAGTTTTCCACTAATCTGTAGTAATTCCTGCCAGACGATGCAATGGATTTTCAACTTTCATTGATGTCGCACTAGTTCACCAAGGAATTTGAGAGGATGGTGCATAATGTCATGTTATCTTTTCATGCAAATTCATGTCGTAGCTGCAGAATTTAATAAACTGCCATGACTATATGATTTACCAATACCTTTGAGGCAAATCATACAGACTCAGCTTCTTGACTGCCTGATGGTATAATGTTGAATGCCACTTAGTTTTGCGTGTTAACCAAGATGTTGGATTTTCCTTTTCCTTAGGCGACAATGAGGAGTTGCAAAATTTTCTAAGTAGCCAATTTGATAGCTCAGTAACTTCAGAATGATGTTTAATAGTTCTTCATCCGACTTCTTACATACTTTAAAGTTTGATTGAATTTTCTTCTTAAACTTTAGTCTAATATTAAATTTTCCTCTTGTTGTTTGCAGTGAGTATACCGCTGAGGGTCGGCGCATAACGAAACTTGATCAGATCCTCCTCAATGGAAACAACATAGCCATAGTAAGAATTTGCATTGGAACAACATTACTGATTGTGCTAAAATGATTAAGCTAATGGTCATGTCTAACATTTTGCCTTTTTTCCACACAGTTAGTTCCGGGTGGTTCACCGCCAGATGCAGCATAAGCTATCACTTCTGGAGGATATTATCCTGTTTAAGGCTAAACGAGAAGCAGTGAACTCCGATCCCTGTATTGCTAAAGCACTCGATATTTTCTTAGTCAAATGTGCTTTCTTCTGTATGGAACTTACTGGCATGAAATATTGGACCTGCAATTGCTGCTCTTGTATGACTCAGCCAATGCTAATTGTGAGATGTCTGTTGTTGATTTTTATCGTCGTTATGCAATGTGATTTTAGTAATTGAATTTAGAATGGTGACAACGTGTTGCTCCCTGTTCTGGAATTCCAACTTATAATTTCGTTGAAAATGTTGGTATTAGGTATTTGCTCGTTTGCACCTTGGGACTATTGAAAACTCGTGGTTAAATATTTGTACGAACTATTTTTGTTGAAATGGGTTACGGACATACACCTTTCTCAACAGGAAAGAACTATGAACTGAAATTCGTGCCTTTAGTGATCTACCCAACTGAGCTAACAGTGTCGTTTTTTTATTGAACTTCGTGTCGAGAGACAGCCGCCAAACCTGCCAACCTCACCACGACGTACAAGCAACAACCATTCCAGACCTGTATAGATTTGTACAATTATCTATAAAGGAATGCACAGTTCAAACATTTGTATCTCACACTTTGTCTCCTGGACACAAATTTTGGTGATTCATATGCCTCCGAAACCAAGACTTTTCTGATGGAGTATCGTCCCGTAAGAGGCAATATGCAGTGACGGCATATATACTCCTAAAAATTTACGGATATGCTCAAACATCTCGTTTATGGTTAGGCTAAAGTCATGTAGCTCGATCCACTCGCCTTCTGGTGCTGACGGATATGCTCAAACATCTCGTTTATTTTCAAGGATTTTCTTATAAAATTATAGTATAATATTCTTGGTTCAGTTTTCCTCAGATTGTTTTGCAGCGAGTAAAACTTCCAAAGGGCCGGCACTTAATGAAACTTAATCAGATCAACATAGTATAAGAGAACATTGTATTTGTGACAAATCAATAACATAAAGGTTGCATATTTAACTTCCACTACATAATGAATTTAAAGTCGAAGTAACATTTGCGGAAAAAGAATGCAAATCCACAAATAAATCTACAAATCGTGGCATATGACTCGTAACAAAGAATTCATCAGCAAAATCTAATTAATTCGTTATCTTCTGGTTCTACTTCTACGGGATGGTGTCTTTCAACCCATTTTTTAATCATCTCTTCTAACGTCATGTGGTCGTCATCCAGCTCAATCCAGTCCGAGTCAGCTGTGTCTTCATCCTCGGAGAAGAGGATGATCATCCCGAGTGCCCCGTCCGGGTGGTCGTGGAAACCCCTGCCCTTGGGTAACAGCTTCGGCGAGCGGAACGCGAAAATCTGCATGGTCATCTTCTTGTCCAGTTTGTTGTCCACCATGAAGCGCTCGAACTCCCCTTCGGGACCGGCGAGCCGGTAGAACTCGCGATCGGAATACATGAATTGGAAGTGGTACCGCTGCCCCTCGCGGTCAAACACCGGCATCTCCCTCGATCGGAAATCGTCCCCGTCGGTGACCAAGCGGTCGAGCTCGTGGTCCGTGAAGATCTCGGCGATGTGCCTGCCGGGGCTCTCCGCGCTGAAAGTGAAGCGCCCTTTTGTGATCTTGGCCTGTTTCTGCGTGACCTTGCCTGAGCAGACGCACGACGGCGTCGACGCCCCGAGCGCCGCCAGCTGCGACTGCAGCGCGTAGCTCGTGCATACTTTGTCGAGCTTCAGTTCCCGGTAGATCGCCGGAGGCAGTTCTTTGCCGGAAGGCTTCTTCAGCTTGTCCCTCCATAAGGCCTGGCTCCTCTGGTTCGCCGCCGCCTCCTCCGCCGCGGTGGGATAACGGTGGGCGTGATTGCCTGGTAACGAATTCGCTTGCCCCATCGTGAGATCTGAGACGTCCAAGCGATTGGATTATCGCTGCTTGCTTCTTCCCTCTACTAGGTCTTGCGGTTGAGTTGATATACGTCCTGTGCGGGGACGGCGCTATTTATTAGACCAGAGTCCAGACTCCAGACCGACTCGAACAGCTACGCAAACTGTTTCCGGTATCGGGAATTTTTTTAAGCCGAGTCCGTGCTGATATGGGAAATAACTCGTCCGACAGAGTTCGGTGTCAGCGTATTGCCATGGGAGCTTCCGTGGCCCAATTGCTGCAGTGGTAGGCCAGGCCGTGCTAGCAGTTCCTTTTTTTCGAGGAAGAGGAACCCTAAAGGGTGGTTTGTCATCCAAAGCGATCCACATTATTACACAATAGAACGACATCACAACATTCAGCAAAAAACTTATGCTCCTGTGAAAAATTACAGCTAAGTATCAAATTTTAAACTTCCATTACAACCAGAAACTCTTAACTCCAGGAGGTAAAACACTATCACTGAACTTTTCCCTAAGAAGGCAGGCTTCAGCCACTGCAAGGCAGCAACGCAGGTGCAGCAGAAACATATTTTGAGCAGGAAACATCTTCATTGGGCCTCCGAGAGATTGTAATCCAGCCGTATTTCAGCATTCTTCGGAGCACGCTTTTCTGAAGTTTCGACCAAGTGTGCAGAAAATGGAACACAAGAAAAATGACGTTAGTAGGATACCCAGGACCAGTCCTTTGAAAACAAGATTTTTTTCTTGTTTTCAAAATTGCCCAAATGATGACTACAGAACAAAATGATAAGAGAAATTTTATCTTTACCCCATTCTGGTTGCTAGGTCGTAGCACATGGTCGCTGCAACCCATTCTGGTTGCTGTTCTGCTATTTTGTTTTTGTTTTGTTTTCCTTTCCCAATCTGTAAACCTTTAGCCATCTCTTATTCTCTTGGCTTTCTTCCTCTCCTAATATAATACATGCAGCCATCCTGCATGGTTCAATTAAAAAAAATTATATCTTTACCAACCAAAGTAGCAAACCAACTTATCATATAAATCTAGAAATCTTATAGGAATATGATCGATGCCTAGCGAAATGCTAGCTACCTTCCAGACATACTTGGCCAGGGGGCACAAAAAGAACAAATGTTCCGTACTTTCGTGACAATCACAAAACTCACATAGTTCCACTTTTTTTTCACCCCCTCTTCTTCAGGTTCTCATTGGCCAGAATTCTAATTATGATCAGTAACCAAATACATACCTCAATTCTCAGAGGCAGCTTAAGCTTCCGCAGTTTTGAATAAGGGAAAGAAACTTGATTTGCAATCAGAAAAGAGTACATGGATTTAACTTTAAAATGCCAGATTTTGCTAAAAGCCACCTAACTCTATCTCTCTCAATTCCACCGTGCCACAGATATCTACTAGTAGTTGCCTCCACATTACTTTGGAGTTCGTATGGTTCATCTTGTCGATAGATTCAAATAGAACAAGAGCATTCATGCTGCTGGTTCCATGATGTAGCTCAAGTTGACACTTGCTTGGTTTCCAAAGATGTGGTACCACAAGGCTTCTCTTTTGCGATCTATTTATAACAATTTGTTTTATTAGTTGTTGATATGATGTAGAATGGAGAGGCACAAGAGAAGAAGGCCTATGTAAGGTGCACATCATGGAGGTCGCAGAATGGACATGCACTAGGGCGAGGCAGTCCCCTTCGGGCGAGACGGTCCGCTGTCCAGCAGCGTCACTGCAGAGCAAGACACATGAAGATCCTGCACCTCATAGGGGCTCTCAACCGCTAGATCTGCAGGTCTCTGGCCATGCCCGTCAAACCACCAAAAAGAGCTGCGTAGCAACAACTCGGAGTGTATACTCCCTTCGAGTCCCACCGCCATCGGAAAACGTCCGCTCTTGAGCTGCTCTTGTATGACTCGGCAATGCTAATTATGAGATGCGTGTAGTTGGTGTTTATCATAATCGTTTTACAATGTGATTTTAGTGATTGAATTTAGAATGGTGATAACTTGTTGCTTCTTGTGGTTGTGCAGTGCAAACTTATACTTTCATTGAAAATGTTGGTATTGTGCCATTGGCTCATTTCCTCCTTGGGACTACTGAAAAAATGTGGGGTGTTAAACATTTGGTCAAAACTGGTTACAGAAATACATGTTTCTCGATAGGAAAGAACTATGAACTGATATTCAAGTCGGTACTGACATGAAGCCCAAAGTGGGATCTATCCAACTAAACTCACTGTCTCATTTTTTATCGAACTCCTTACCTATTCACGTTGTTGTTGTCGATGACGCGAAGGCATGAGCTTATGTCTTATGAAAACTACACTAGGCATCCAACTAAAGAGGGTTATTTAACGAGGGAGCCAAAACCAGGTAGGCCTATGTAAGGTGTAAAGGAATCAATTCGTGTTCTTGTTATAACGTCGATGGCCTTTGTCGCTAGGACCTCAAGCACCGACATTTACCACCGTGTGGTCCCTATATATAATCCAACGGTTAGATTGTCATGCATAGCTATGCCCATGGGTAACCCCCACTATTTCCCTTATGATCTTTCATACATTAAATGGTTCATACAATCTTAAAATTTTGCTTTAAATGTAGAACACCGATAAAGGTCTTTGCGATAGAATATGAACACCGCATCACACATATCTTGAAGACGTGAGATATGTCATATCTTTGACATCTATTTTTCTTCTGGCCTCATCATCCATGCTATAAGAGATGGCATAGACCATTTGGATGTGCGCATAGTGTGTTCTCTTATTCCTTCTTGGCTGTACATTACTTGAGACATGGGAACTCTCAACGTGACAATCCTGCTATGCTTGCTACTGCTCATGCCACTCCATTTTGGTTCCTGGTAAATATTTTCTAAAAAAAATCAGCTGAAGAACAATGCATTTCATCAATGTATGGTCTATTTGTTTGCTTGTCATATGTGAAATTTATACTCCATGACTTACATTTCTTTATTGTTTCACTTGAGAATATTGTAGGATCTGATTTTTTCATGCACCATATTTTGATTATTGTTTCGTAGGTTCAGAGGCCAAGACTTTCAAAGATACAAGTGGGACATATACCCCTGCCACCTGTGTTCAGGATGAATATGTTGATGCCTGTCACGATGAGGGCTTTACCGAATGGGAGTGCGAAATTTATGTCAGAAAAAGAAAAAGTATGGTACTTTGTTTTTGCATGAAACAGTGTTGAAGAAAAACAAGTTACAACTGTTGTGGGATGTGTTGTAGCAAGTAATAATATTGTGTGTCAAGAATAACTTATAATGCCACTGGTAAATGTTGTGACTCTGCGGAATTCTCGTTATGTTTTGGCTTAAAATACACACATGCATATCTAACTCACGTACCAGTGCTAAAAAGTCACATGCTATAAATATTAGATCCATGTGACCATGAAACCGATTTGTTTAAACTGAAAATCACTCATTCCGTTAAACTGTCTCACTTAACACCGTGGCCACCACGCCCTGAACATCGTCAGGTAAAGCATCCAGCCATCTACGCCTATCATAGTTCTAGCTAGCACCATAAGCCACAAGTCCATGGCTTAATTTATTACAATACCTTGGACATAAATAGATTTGAAACAAAATAAGATTAAGGCTCGAGAACGATCAAATATCTCGGAAGTAGATACCCTCTGGTGCCATATCGTACTCTTTTGATTTCACTACATTAATTGACCATATTTTCACATTCAGTCTCGACATGGATGTGTCTCATTCCCTAGTGTGATGCTGCGTGGATCGCTTCCAAGCACGCCTTCGCCTCCGCTTGCAGACCGATCTTACGTGTCTGATAGGCCCAACTCCTGAGCCTCTCTCACATCGCCAGTGCTGTCGTGGGCTAGGAAAGCCCACCCACTTGTGTCCTCTGCTCGGCGAAAGCCCCATCAGTGCTGATTTTCACAACACCATCAGCCGGAGCAATACACTGACGATGCTCCCGTCTTGCACCTCCGTCCCAATACAAGTGGCGCCTACTTCCTGTGTTCCAACTTTGACCACTAATTTGACTCGGGAAATATGTGTCATTTAACCTATATATATATACTTTTTATAAGACAAAACCCCATTAACATGCATTAAATTAGTCTATCTCTACATGCATGGCGTCCACATCATCCACTATTTGAGCCATTCATTTATCCATGTCATCACCACATCATTCACTATTTGAGACATTCATTTATCCATGTTATTCCATATTTATTAATGATATTCATCCGTACATGCAAGCTATTCACACTATAAACTCTTTTAGCCATACAATTTTGTGCATCATCAATTTTTAGCGGTTAAAATATACGAACATTTCATATTAATTAAATGTTAGATTTCCGATTATTGTGGCTAATCAAATCCTCAATATTCTCAAGAATTTTTTCCATTTCATGCATCAAATATATTTTTATACTATAATTTTCTTGTAAGGTTCATGTTGTAACGCACGTGGTATCTTTATAGTTTCTACTATATGATTAGTAATATAGCACGTGTAATACGCGCCATTAATATAAATTTAGTAACAAAGCACGTGTAATATGCGTCAACCACTTAAACTGATAATCTCTCCTATCTAAAAGAAGAGTTTTGTTCCTTAGTCTGCCAACCCACCCACTACGTCAACCTCTTTCGTCCAACTCTCACGTACGCACCATCACAGGTTTTTTCCCGCACACACCACAAAATGGATCTTAATCAGCGACTTTAATTAGCAGATCCAAATTTGTCGGAAACAAAGCTACCAAAATAAACTCTCACGTAGGAACGAATCCAATCTTTCCATACAGCCAGGAAATCAATCATCAATCTCTCGACCCCATTGTTGTCCTGCATCTCCTCACGCTCCTCTCAGATCCCGGTGCCGCCGCCCACCTCTCCCGATCCCGCTGCCTGACCCCCTGATCTCCGCATCTCTGCGCCGCCGGCAGTCACCTCGACACGCCATCCATGACCCGCCAAGGCCGCGCGGTGAAGGACGGACCTGGCGCCCTTCTTGGCGCATGGGGATGAAGTAAGACGATTGGAGGGAATGCGCCGCTCCTCTTCTTTTAGACGACGACCAACGGCCGGAGGGGAGGCGCCATACGCCTTCCTCCTCCGACCACGCCAAGACCCTCAAGCACCAACACTGACGCACAAACATGTGGCGGCGGGCGGTGACCGCGGCGCTCGCGCTGGACACCGGCTCCGGTGCGGTGGCCATCGCAACCTCCGATGACCCCGCCAAGACCCTCAAGATCTACACACACCTGCCCCCCGTGCCTCCTGCACGACTCCGTCGCGGACGCAACCATCGCATTTGACTACCAGTACTCCCTCTTGTGCCCAGTCATCAGAGAAAGTCCTTGGGGTTTTCAAGAAGAATATCGGAGAATTTCGCGAGACTGTAAGTTCCATATCACCCTTCCCCGCATCATCTTACTATAGGAACGCTGTTGCTACCCAAACTCCATAACGAACGAGTCGTTATGGTTTATGAATCACGATTTAACAAAACCCCACAATCTGGTTGACCATGCTTAGTGCAGTTATTTCCCAACGGAATTAGATGATTGAATTATGCTCAGCTTTTTGTTAATTTGGAAGAAACTCTGACAATAAGTTTATCTTTCACCCTACCCTGGTGGTATAGGTTATTGCAGAATTCGACTCCATCCCACCTGCAAGTGCTTCTCTCTGCCAAGTGCGCGCTGCCACAATCTCACCGGCGGTCAGCTCTCTCCAGCGACCAGCGCCTCTAATGCCATGCCCTTCCTCTCACCTATCGACAGGAAACAGTGTTGATTTTTTCGTTTGAAATGGAGTAAGGTGAGGTGCCACGCCGGCACTGCTAAGATGGATGGAATAGTCTACGAACTTGATGATGATGTCTATGTCAAGGTACTGCTCAACTCTGCATTTCCTGTTCTCTGGCTTTTCTGATTGCAGAAGAGCAGTTCTAGAGTGGCTTGTATTTTGTGAGTTAAAGCTTCATTCTTACTTAACTTGGCACCTAACTTGCACAGAGTAGTGTTTGTTTAATTACACGCTATTATGAGCTGCAGGCTTGTCTAAAGTTAATCCATGAGCTGTTGAAGTGCATTTTAGATAACAGAAACTTTAGTTTAAAAACTTACTAACTGAACTGAATGTTCACAATTTGACACTGTTTACTCACTGGGCAATATCGTGTATCAACAAGATGGTTGAACTCACATTTGTTACCATGATGTAGTATGTACTCCTCTAACTTACAGTGTACCGTGGTTAGTAGAGCTTTCGAGAAAATATATTGCACGTTTGGTGCTTGGTACTGTGAGACTTATTGCAGAACAGTCCATGCCAGTTAGTTCAGGTGATACAAACTTGGTTCCATTTTTTTACTTCTGCAGTCATGGTTCAGAATTGTCTGGTTGATATGAAAATTTGGCTCAATTTTGTACCTCTCCTGATCCAGATTTACCACGTATAACTTTACGTGATTGAGCCAAATTTTCATATCAACCAGACAATTCTGAACCATGACTGCAGAAGTAAAAAAATGGAACCAAGTTTGTATCACCTGAACTAACTGGCATGGACTGTTCTGCAATAAGTCTCACAGTACCAAGCACCAAACGTGCAATATATTTTCTCGAAAGCTCTACTAACCACGGTACACTGTAAGTTAGAGGAGTACATACTACATCATGGTAACAAATGTGAGTTCAACCATCTTGTTGATACACGATATTGCCCAGTGAGTAAACAGTGTCAAATTGTGAACATTCAGTTCAGTTAGTAAGTTTTTAAACTAAAGTTTCTGTTATCTAAAATGCACTTCAACAGCTCATGGATTAACTTTAGACAAGCCTGCAGCTCATAATAGCGTGTAATTAAACAAACACTACTCTGTGCAAGTTAGGTGCCAAGTTAAGTAAGAATGAAGCTTTAACTCACAAAATACAAGCCACTCTAGAACTGCTCTTCTGCAATCAGAAAAGCCAGAGAACAGGAAATGCAGAGTTGAGCAGTACCTTGACATAGACATCATCAAGTTCGTAGACTATTCCATCCATCTTAGCAGTGCCGGCGTGGCACCTCACCTTACTCCATTTCAAACGAAAAAATCAACACTGTTTCCTGTCGATAGGTGAGAGGAAGGGCATGGCATTAGAGGCGCTGGTCGCTGGAGAGAGCTGACCGCCGGTGAGATTGTGGCAGCGCGCACTTGGCAGAGAGAAGCACTTGCAGGTGGGATGGAGTCGAATTCTGCAATAACCTATACCACCAGGGTAGGGTGAAAGATAAACTTATTGTCAGAGTTTCTTCCAAATTAACAAAAAGCTGAGCATAATTCAATCATCTAATTCCGTTGGGAAATAACTGCACTAAGCATGGTCAACCAGATTGTGGGGTTTTGTTAAATCGTGATTCATAAACCATAACGACTCGTTCGTTATGGAGTTTGGGTAGCAACAGCGTTCCTATAGTAAGATGATGCGGGGAAGGGTGATATGGAACTTACAGTCTCGCGAAATTCTCCGATATTCTTCTTGAAAACCCCAAGGACTTTCTCTGATGACTGGGCACAAGAGGAAGTACTGGTAGTCAAATGCGATGGTTGCGTCCGCGACGGAGTCGTGCAGGAGGCACGGGGGGCAGGTGTGTGTAGATCTTGAGGGTCTTGGCGGGGTCATCGGAGGTTGCGATGGCCACCGCACCGGAGCCGGTGTCCAGCGCGAGCGCCGCGGTCACCGCCCGCCGCCACATGTTTGTGTGTCAGTGTTGGTGCTTGAGGGTCTTGGCGTGGTCGGAGGAGGAAGGCGTATGGCGCCTCTCCTCCGGCCGTTGGTCGTCGTCTAAAAGAAGAGGAGCGGCGCATTCCCTCCAATCGTCTTACTTCATCCCCATGCGCCAAGAAGGGCGCCAGGTCCGTCCTTCACCGCGCGGCCTTGGCGGGTCATGGATGGCGTGTCGAGGTGACTGCCGGCGGCGCAGAGATGCGGAGATCAGGGGGTCAGGCAGCGGGATCGGGAGAGGTGGGCGGCGGCACCGGGATCTGAGAGGAGCGTGAGGAGATGCAGGACAACAATGGGGTCGAGAGATTGATGATTGATTTCCTGGCTGTATGGAAAGATTGGATTCGTTCCTACGTGAGAGTTTATTTTGGTAGCTTTGTTTCCGACAAATTTGGATCTGCTAATTAAAGTCGCTGATTAAGATCCATTTTGTGGTGTGTGCGGGAAAAAACCTGTGATGGTGCGTACGTGAGAGTTGGACGAAAGAGGTTGACGTAGTGGGTGGGTTGGCAGACTAAGGAACAAAACTCTTCTTTTAGATAGGAGAGATTTTAGATAGGAGAGATTAGATTAGATTGAATGGTACAAGTCGCTCCAATATAAAATACCCACATGGCGGAGATTCAAACGATCTCATTCGTCCAACTACATTGATCGAATGGTATAGGTCACACCAAATGCGTTTAACACATGTCATCTCACACTGCTCCTGCCTTAACGCACACTTTATTTTATTCACATAAGCAACAAAGTCAAGTCCTACATCATGCATATAACAATACATAGGTACGTTCATGAATGAAGGAAAATGGAAATAATTGATGGAGGCGCGCGCATCCGGCTGACTTGTTAGGTCCTCCTCTTTGCTTCTGCCATGAGATCATCGACCATACGATGCAAGTCACGGTGTGAGGAGCCTCCTTGTGCCACCGCTGCGTGTACCTTGGCGGCGAGGTCCATCACCTTCATTCTCAAAGCGTTTCCTGGCCCTTCGGGGTGCATGAACCCCGTCAATGCCCGTGCCACGTCCTGGCCGGGAATCACCTCGTGTTCTTCGTAGCACTCGCTCCGTAGACCGGCGCCGGCGGGCCACAGTCGCTCCCCGATTCCTAGGACCTCCGTGACTTGCCTCTCAGAGATAAACTGCTCAAAAGCCATGGGCCATGTGAGCACAGGCACGCCTGCTGCCACCGTCTCTAGGATGGAGTTCCACCCACATTGCGTCACAAATGCACCCACTGCCTGGTGCCCTAGTATAGCCTTTTGTGGAGCCCAATCTCTGATTATTAAGCCCCTATCTTGGACACGCTCCTCCCACCCCTTTGGTGGACTCCACTCCTCCTTCTTCCTCACCACCCACAAGAACGACTTCCCTGAGATATCGAGCCCGAGAGCAATCTCATCCAGCTGAGCATCTTTGACCTGGGCCAGGCTACCGAACGATAAGTACACCACTGAATGGTTTGGCTTTGAGTCAAGCCAATCCATGATAGCGCACTTCTCCTCCTTATCTGAGTGTGATGGCAGCGCCAAAGGCCCTACGAAGTATGTGCGCTTTACCTAGCCCAGTCGCGCGTACATGTCACAATATTGTTTCTCCAGCTATGATGATGTGTTGATGGCGAGACCAAAGCAGTTAGCTTGAAGTGAATCAATCGAGGACTTACTATTTGAGTATTGCCGTGGTGTCCTCAAGAACATTGGCACCTCCGGCCTCGGGATCCTTATGGAAGGGACAGGAAACCGAGGGACCTCTATGACGGAATCGTCGTCGCCGACATCTACGTCGGCAAGGTGGCGCATGGCAAGCATCGAGAAGGCGCCAATGACACTGAATGCGACACATGGCACGCCGAGCTCATCGGCGATGCCGCCATTCCAGAAGAAGAGCTGGTCCGTGACGATTGCGTCCGGAGAGTGTGCCCGGATGAGAGTTTTCTGCGCGGAGCCTGTCAGGGACTCGCTCACGGCAGCGAGGTTGATGCGGAACGACTCCTCTGGCGTGGAAGCCTTCCCCATGTTCTCGACGCCCTTTGGGATGCCTTCCACCGTCGGGAATGCGTAGGTTGCTATCTTGACGGCTGCTGCATTGTGCTCACAGTCAAGCAAGGACTGGACGATCGGGACGCTCGCCGGCGTGACAGCGATGGTTGCTTCTAGGACCTCATGATTAGCCTCAGCGAGGCGAATGGCAAGCTCGGTAATGGGCTGGATGTGGCTGGTCGCGAAGAAGGGGATGAGCAGGATACGCAGCTTCTTGGTACCCGTGGTGTTGTTGTTCAAGGCCATCAGTTCTTAGGGACGGACGGTTGTGGTGTGGTTAGCCCGGACGCCGGTTTGCCTATATATAAGACCAGGTATGAGTTGAACTTGGGATATTTCTGCACTCTATTGCCATACCCATTAAATGTTGAGATTTAGATCCAGATCGTACAGTTACCCTGTCTAGGTACTAATGTATTATGTATGTGTGGGGTGGGGTTGGGGAGCACGTTACTTGTCTACCACTGTCTAGGTAATACAGTACAACTTACCACAAGAGTTGTGAAGGACACCATGATACTGAACACCAAAAAACCATTCACAGCACCAATGACTCGCTGACTGCAGTTTCGATACAATAAGTTTTAGTACTTACCAACTGATCCAGAAATCTACTGTTCTGCGACTTAATGGTGATATCATGTTAGATGTAAATGAAAGTTTACTTCAAACATAAGATGTTTGATGTATTTTAGACCCATAGAGCATCTCTAGCAGAACCCGCAAAACCAGAAACAGCAAAAGCATTTTGCGGGTCGCGTGTTTCGCGTTTTTGCTCGGTATTTCGTGCAGCGAAGAACAGAACCCGCAAACGCAACCTGCATTTCTTCGATTTGGAAATTTGAGAATTCGCGGGAACGAACTAGTTCATATTGGACAGCAGCACGAGTTGATTTTTACACAAAATGCGGCCTAGTTCGCCGCCGATCAAACCTAGCCTACATCTACGCTAGCCTAGGTCGCCGCCGATCAAACCCTACCTGTCAAAATGCGGCTCCTCACCGGAGCCATGGGCGCGGCAGCGACGCAGCGGCGGAGGAGCTTCACTCCTCGTCGGAGTCGGTGATGAGGTCGATGACGGGCGGGAGCGTGCTGATGACCAGCGCCTGCTCCAGCAGCCCCTGGTTGATCTCCGCGGCGACCTTGGCGGCGGCGGCCTTCTCCTCCTCCTCGTACTTGGAGCGCATCATCGCCGCCGCGAGCTGCCGCTCCATCTGGTCGTCGGGGACGAAGTCCTCCGGCCCGAGCGTGACCCGAAATGCCCGGGGTCGTAGTCCTCCGGCGGCGGAGCACCTGAGCCGCGGAGGAGCTGCTCGCGCCCGCGGAGGAGCTGCCCTCGCCGTTGCGGAGGCGCAGCTGCTGGCGGCGGCGGATCTCAATCTCGCGCTCGCGCCGGAGCCGGTCGAACTCCGGCAGCTTGCGGACGTTCCAGCCGGCCGGAATCGGCTCCCCGAACTTGTATTTGCGGGAGCTGCGCTTCCGGGCGCCGTCGCTGCGGACGACCAGCGCCCGCTTTTCGTCCGAGAAATCTCCGCGGAACTCGGAGTCGTCGCCGGGGAGGGGCGGAGTAGCCTCCCTCTTCGGCGCCATGGCGGCTCGGGGACGCCGGATCTGCGGGAGGGGCGGGTGGATTGCTCGTCGGAGACGGCGGAGGGGCGAGTGGATTGCTCGATGCGTGCGAGGAGGAGTGGGGATTTTGACCCGCATCAGCGGTCGCAATCCGGCTAAATACGGGCTCGCCGCTTCGTTTTCGGGCCCCCGCAAAACGTTTGCGGGCTGGGCTAAATATGCAGCCTCTGGTCTGGCCCAAAACGAGCACCGAACCCGTATACTCGCCGGAATTTTGCGGGTCTGCCCCTTTTGCGGGTTCTGCTAGAGATGCTCTTACAACGCACGGGCACTTTGTTAGTACCTTTTGCCCGTCTCCGATGCAGTGTAAAGATATTATCCATGCACTTCTTCAAAATCGGACCAATGTTGATAAGATTAGCTTATGGCCCATACACAGGCATGATATGCATAATGGAAAAAAGTTGATTTAAAAAATCAGAGAATAAGTCTAAGTATTTCCACAAAATAAATAATTCGTCATATAAAAATCGCATTCTTATTTCTGCTCTCTTCCTCGAATCTGTAGACAACAGCAATATATACAGACAGCTCTACTGCTACATATTGTTTCCTGGGCATTGGCCACTGTATATATTACATTAAGTATGATTTTCTTGCCTTCTATGCATGTTCTGTGAAGTATGGATACACAAGAGTACTGCTTACAAGCCACCACAAAAGATTGGTGGAACCAAACACACCGGAAGTGAATGATGTTGCCATCAACCTGCCCACAGTTGAAATGTGTTAAGCTTTCAGTTTAGCAAGCAATGAAAGGTAATCTACCAGAAACTAGGCTGTGCTTTCTCCCCTTTTGCTTTCTAAAATAAGATCTATTTTTTATGAGGACTAATTTACCTAGTAGATAAATAATTAGTATTGAAACAGTTGGAGCTGATTCCCATTATCTTCGTTCTATCTTCCATGTGTGTGTGTGTGTGTGGGGGGGGGGGGGGGGGGGGTCTTATTGTCAGGTATTCCCCCTTTCGTTTAAAAAGCTTGCACCAGTTTTTGTAAGCAGAAACTAGTCCATACATATTTCTTCTTGGTTAACTACTGTTTAGATTTCTGCGACTTTAATTAGTTCATGAAATCCTTAAGCTTTCTGCGCCAAATTGTTTTAGAGCGATTTAAGTGACATACATAAATTAGAAAATTGAAATATCAAAAATGAACGAATACAATAAGTAACAATGCTGGGTCTGTAGTCTTTAATTACCAGCTAACATATATCCTGGCTATTTGGTAAGTTCGTATGGGGTCACTCCTGGTTCTTGAAAGGATCACTTGAACTCACCTCATTCTTCGCAAACTGTCACAAATGAATTGTCAGATTCAGCACCAAGAAGCAGAAAAGTATATCAGGCAGAGAAACAAACCGTTGTTGATGTTATTGTTGCCATTGTACAGGTTGACTCGATGGCAAGATGAAGTTGCTCCAAAATAGATGGTCAGCGGAAGGATCAGCAGGGTTCCATGTACTTTTCATTGTTGTAGGCATAACAGGGGCCAATGTGTATGGAGCTCTCTGTACTAGCAACCCATTCATGTTAATGCCAACTGCAGACGTATCATGTCCCGTAGCAGGTACGGACGCAACAACCTTTGCTTCATCTATTTCTTTGCTAAATGTACATTCTTCAGATAATTTTGTAGACTTCTCCAAGAAGCTTTTGAAGGCATCAGACTGAGATAAGATACTGCATGCAGATAGCCCCACTGAAGAGGGTTTTGAATCAGAACTGGGGCCAAGAGAAGGCAGCTTATAGGGCTCAGTAAGTTGCATTGAACTTTCAATAGCTCTGATTTCATCAGCAACCTCTTCTGATTTTGATGTATCTGACTGCCGTGTCTTTTTGGGCACCCACCACCTAATGTAATTCGTTAGATCAATTTTCCTCTCTAGGCCGAAGCTTCCCGCAAATTTTCCATCCAAGGCAATGTCCTTTCCTGTAATTTGAATAAGAAAAACATGTTAGAATGTATCATAGCGATCTAATCACTTATGTAGTTTGTTAACTCGAGAAAGCAGTGTAGCAGTACGTAGACGTACCACAACTGAGGTTCATGTAGTCACTGCCAAGTAATTGTCCCAACGAACCATCCCATCTGGAATTATGGAGTTGCCTGCATGACATGTACAATGCAGATTTTATGATTTTGATGCCTGACATGTCCCAAAGCTTACGTAAATGCAATTGCAGATTTTGTGGACGGATTTATAACATGAAACTGAATGCAAAATTGGAATATTTCCTGTTGCAATATTTATGATTACAATCCGTATATTGATTTGGCACACACCTTACAAAAACTTTTACTTATATGTCCAGTACAAGTTTAAGTTGAAAAGGTTAGTGTTCAATGCTGGCTTCTGGTCACAGTTTGCTTGTTTTCAAGTAATACCACTTTCCCAAATACAAGTACCAACCAGCATATGCATTGGTGATTGGCCCCACATTGCCAATAATCAAGCCGATTAGTGATACGGAGTGAAAAGGCTAGATACTTGGTGTATTACCATGAGGCCGAAAGGGCATACATGCTGTATGATTGAGGGATTGGTTTTGTGCAGCTGACAGATTTGTAGGCAACTTATGTCTGGTAACATTGCAGATATGTTTGCAGTCTTAGCTAAACTAATGTTTATTTCCCAAGCTAAGTGCAATTTTGCCTCAAGGGATTACCAAAGTCTAACTAAGAGCAGCCCATAAAGAAGATAAGCTATATTCTTTTCTTTGATTAATTTTTTAAGAAAATTGCTAAGCTAATCAGTATTCAATTTATTACTTCAGTGCTGCACAGTTGTTCTGCCGTGAAGATTTCTGGCAGAAAAGCACGAAGCAGCAGTACAGAAGGTTATTAACTAATATACCAGATTGCTACATCACCATAAAAACGCTAGTAAAACAACCAACATAGAAGTTCTCATCTTAGAGGACATATTGCCCGTCACTGAATTGTACCTGGGAAGTCCACGATATTTTGGTAATCCTCTAGAGAAGGCACTGCTCTTTCTGCAATGCATGAATCTTCCAATCATTTTTAAGAAAATAAAATAATGTACATCCATTAAAACTGCAAAAATATACCTTCGAAGAGATATAAGATACTCCTCCTTGGAGATCATCTGCATCTCTTCAAGATCTCTTGTATAATCGGAGACCTAAATAAGAAAATACATAATTAACACAAGTCTGCCAAAAATATAAAAATCACTATGTATTGTGACCATTGACATGGAACTAAAAACATTGAAGCAATGATATGTTTGTTTTGCAAATACTCTGCAGAAGACATCGGTGCATATGTTTTAAGTTACAGCTGTAAAATGTAGCATAACCAAACCAGATAAGAGAATCATAGACTTATGTATGAATCTGAACTGAGTGCATGATATATCCTACAGTAATTTTTATTGTGCTTTATGAAAGCAGGCACTAGATAGCATACACTATCTGTAAAAATGTATCCGAGTCAAACCAGATGAGAAAACATAGCTTAAATTGAACTGAGATATCATGTATCTAAAAAAATTGACATACATAATGCAAAGTATACACGAGGCAATAAATACTTTTGAAATTTAGAGACGAAATTCAGAAGCTTCAAATTTTAAAGCACAAGCAATGTTGCTTGATATCCTGTTCAAGATTTTTTTTCTGCTAGGACTGAAAGCGCTCAACATTAGTAACAAACACGTTGATTATCACACAAAAGTGTCTGTTTCCCCATGAGACACTTCCTGAATTAAATGATTAGCACTTTCAACTAAACTATGATCTTATATTATTAAAAGGCAACTATATAAATTTGATGTGGATTAATTTAACAGATGCTAAAAAAACAAGAGTCGGTTTTCATTAGCAAATCTATTTAAATGCACTAATACGAAATGACAGATATTTTGATGCGTGTTTGAGAAAAATAGAAATAAAAGACTCACTGGAAAATTTATCTGTGTTCCAGCTCCCCAGTATTTCAATGCCGCAAGGTCATAGGCTCTTGCCGCAGCCTCTTCATCATCATATGCACCTACGTTGCACGTAAAATGGATGGGTATTAGAAACATTGTATCAAGTTAGCAGTTGTGCATTTTAATATTAACATTGATGGTGCTCCTTACCTAAATATACTGCAGGATTGGTGCGTGGTGCAGTTTTCCATGCAAAAGAAACAATGCCACCAAATTAGATTAAGGAAAACTAAAGAAAATAAAATATAAATCATGCAGATAGAGTTAACTTAACACATGACCTCTTTTGGAGATATGAAAGAAAAAGAAACTGATAGATCCACAATGTGTAATTCTTTACATCCAGTAAGTTGGATGCAGTGGTTATGAAACAACAAACATTTATTTAGTCAAATGGAAACTGACTCAAGCAAGGGTAAAAGGAATGTTTGAGTGTAAAGTTATAGAATGAACAACTATTTAGTTACTACATGCATTCCATATTTAATTGATGGATGATGAGTAATTGAGGATCAGAGAACTGAAGCCAAATGACAGTATGAAATAAAAGGAAGCTAATATGGACAAGTTTTTCTACATGCCAATGTCAATTTGTTCAAAAACTCGCTAAATTTGTAGCAGCTGCGACTCTCACAGGATAGTTGCATACCTTGTTTCCCTTTTTTGTTCTGATTCTGATTCCATGTGCTTTTGTCCCAAAGGTGGGCCTCATATCGCCCTGTCCATCTATGCCTATTGACGCAAGATTAGAGTCAGTAACAAATTAAGCGAATACATGTTTAATAAGGAACATCAAAAGGGGATAATGTTTATCCATAACAAGTTGAAGATAAGCCTGTCAGAGGCAGAAAATAGTAGCAACGAAGCACCGATACGGCAAGACGGACACGGCGATACGGGATCGGCAATTTCCGTAAACAGTAGTCTTAGCTCAGATTCACAAAATTTTCATGGAGGTAGAAGGATGGGTTAAACTAACACGGTCGAAATAAGATCCAAGTTTTGTAAACACATAAAGTGGTTAGAAGTAACAAATATTTGTACAAAAATAAGGTGGACAGGTATTTGTAACACGATGCCACAATACTTTTCTCCGAGATTTCTGGTTGACCATGAGTATGAGCAGTTGAGCAGAACATCGTTTGAAGTTTGAACAGGTACCAGCTGTGAATGTATTAATTTAGTTGTTTTAAAACCAGAGACAAACACTGGCTGCAACGCGAACATACTCCTGCCTAACAGTAACAGCAATAGTCTTCCGCTAACATTCATTGTCGTCTCGTCGTGTGCCAGTTCTCTTCAGATCCCCCGGACTGGCTAGCCACGCTCTGCATTTCATACAGTCCGCTCCGGTCGAAATGAACATGCGCCCGAGACGCACAGGAAACTCGGGACTCGCCATCAACCGCGCTCGTCGAAAAATCGAAAGCGAGTAGCACCGGGGAGGAGCGAGCCAGTAGGAGGCGCGTGCGTAGTACGTACCGGGTGACCCCGCGGTAGATGGAGCTGCGCTTCCCGGCGGCGCAGGGCGTCATGCGGCTGATGCGGTCCTTGGCCGTGCACGCGCGCTCCTTCCGCCCCGCCGCGGCCTCCTGGGCGCCGCCGCCCGCCGCACCGAACTCCGGCAAACCCTCGCTTCCCCCCGCCTCCAGCTTCTGCAGCGCCGCGTCGGCCATGGCGCCGCCGCCTCCGCCGTCCAGCGCCCTCCACCTCCGGATCGGTCGGGCCGACGCGAGGAGCTTGGAAGGAGGATGGGGAAGGAATGGCAGGTGCTTGGAGTCGTACCGTGAACGGGTGACCGTTTGGGGGCGGCCGTGGCGAGGGTGGTGGTGGGATTTCAAATGGAGTGGAGATCGGGGTGTGGGTGTGGTCGAGCAGAGGTGGATGGGGACGTGGAGCCCAGTGGGCCGGCACATGGGGAACAGCCGCAGGGGTATCCGAGGATGCGCGATTGATGGCCAGCTCCGAGATCAGAGCCGGGCCGGGGTGGGAAAGGGACGGCAGCAGCGCCACGGCGCCGTCCGGCCCGTCGTCGTTTCCTCGAACGGCATCGGTACGTACGGCTTTATTTACGCAAAAACAAAAGCATCCTCCGTAAAGAAACAGAGAGAGGTACAAAACAGAACAGAATCGAGTTACTCCTATCGTGATAAAAAAACATGGTAGTGGTGAACTGAGCGGCTTTCTCCGACCGTTGGCCGCCATGAATCCCACCTACGTCAGTCAGTCAGATATGCAGCAGATCAGTGAATGGTATGCATCGATCGATCGAGTTGGTTCACGAGAGGGCGTACGTTGGTACTGTGCGACATTGAGGGCAGGTGTACTGCATATTCTCTCTCTACAAGGTACTCCCTCCGTTCGGAATTAGTTGACTCATGTTTGTCCAAATACGGATGTATCTAGACATATTGTAGTGTATGCATACATCCACTTTTAGACAAACACGTGTCAACTAATTCCGAACAGAGGGAGTAGCTCCGTGGTAATGTCGCACTCGATTCAGGTCACGTACAGTACATATGTTGGCCGTTAGTTAGGTTAAGGTGACATCCTCAGTCACATCACCACGGGCAAATCAATGAACAATCGTAGATGCCTATCGAGAAAAGAAGTTTAAGAGAGAAGAGAGTCTATAATCTCATCCACAAATGTTCTAAAAAAAATCCTCCTCCATAAGATACAAGCTGAAGCGTCAATCCCCAGTTCGCTGGTTCGAGTCACACTTCTACCTTAATGACAAGTCAGGGTGGCGTCTCCCCCCTTAGTCTTGTTTTTTTTAAGATACAAGCTAGCTAATATGAACATGCATGCTGACGGCCCAAAGAGAAAATACACACGAGAGGGTATGACACGGAGCTAGCTTGTAATTCGCCCTAAACCACGGAGCTAGCTTGTAGTTTGACCTTTCAAAAAAAAATTGAATTTCTAGGTTTGGATAAAGTCAAACGTCTTTACGATTGACCAAAATTATAATTGATGGATGTAAATATCTATAACGTCAAATATATATAGTAAGAAAATGTATTGTATGATATAGAACTAAATTGGTGTGATAGAGATTAGTATCCAAAAAAGCTTTTAGGATAGCAGTTGTCTCTATCACTTTATGTGTATTATGTTTTAAAGCGAATCGAGCCCAGCTATGGGCTCAGTTGTTGGTTATGTGTTGGGCCATATCCCTTCACATGGAGGTGTGTTGGCAGCCTAGTATCAACCCAAAAGATTCAACATTTGTCAATTGTTGATTGAGATTCACATTTAACGGCGGAGCTGCCTCCTAGAGAGATGACTAAAAAAGCAAACAAATGAGACTAGAACATGATGATTGCCATGAGAGGGTGGGAGAACACACAAAATCCCAAAAACAAGTGAGAAGGGAGGAAGAAATAGGAGAGTTGATTTTTTGTCTAGATTGGTATTTTCTGACCGGTTTGTGGACGCTCAGTTGTGCTTGGAATGGCTTTAGACCTAGTAAGATTGTCCCTTATTTTGAGTACTTCAATATGGTTAGTCGTCTTGAGATTTTGGTTAGTGGAATATCAGATTTCATACCCTTTTTGTCAATTCGGACTGTTACAGTTTCCGCATAGAGAAGTTTTGGAAGACGAACAGTTTGGGCAGGCAAATGATTTATCTGGTTGAGCTCAGATTTGGTGAGTATGTTTGGAACACATGTGTCTTCTTCTACCAAATTCCGTGCGGTTTAGATTTGTAGTTTAAGAGCAGTTTGCTGATTACCGAAAATAACAGAATTTGTGTTATATCTGTTTGGTACAATCTTGTCTCTTATGGTTGTTGTTATTTTTGTTGTTGGTTGGCAACAAGCTGAAGTTTTTGCAATCTCTAGAGGTTTTAGAGAAGACTCTATACCCAATAACCCTGGTTGCTAATAGTGAATCTTGGTTGAACCGGTTGGTGCACAACCGTGGTTTTTCCTCCTCACGTTGTGTAGGTTTTTTGTGCATGTTATTGTGTTTATTTCCGCTAAATATCTGTTAGTAGAAACTATCATCAAAGTTCATCGCAGACTAGGGGTTGTTGGGGTTGTGTATCTCCTCTCACCACCCAACATATATTCCTTGTAGACTATTTTTTGAAACAAGCAGATTTACCATTTTTGTCATTAAGAAGAAGAGAATTAGCCGATTAATTACCGGGAAACTCAACTGAAGCCAAAGAAGATATATTTTTAAGTCGCCACTGAGATAGATATGAACAAAATGAAAAGAAAAATATTCACATGCACTTATTTCTTTGTGATATACTTACAGTTTGAATATAAATTTGGTTCGGGTATCGTATCTTGACCACACAAAGCCCAAGCATGAAGATGTGCGCATCTACCAAAAAAAATCACGAAACGCAGAGTTACGTTCCAATCGACGTAGGCGAACAAACAGAAGAGGCACGTGTACGTGCGTGCTGGATACTGAAGTATCCTGATATATTCCAACGGTTATCACACGGTCAACTGAATCGAGTAATCAATAGTAGGCATAGAACATACTGTCAAATAAGTAGTAAGTTTTTCCTGAATTGAAAAAAAAAGCAGAAGTCTTTTCTGATCAACTAGCTAAATCGAACTGTCAACATGTAAACATGCCACCCATGCAGATGATACTCACGTACGTACGCAGTAGGCACGCTTAACCAAGAGAGACTAGTGCTTCGCCGGAGGCGACGACGGCGTGGTGGTGGTCGTCGGCGAGTCCCCCTGCTTCTACGCGAGACGGTGCTCGCTGGCCTCCGGCGGGAGGTGCGCGATGACAGTCTGCAGCAGGCGGTTGGTCTGCTCCAGCCTGGCGGCGTTCTCGTCCTGCCTCCGGATGGTCTCCTCCAGCTTCCGGATCGTCTCCTCCTGCCGCCTGCCGTTCTCCCTAATGGACTCCTGCAGCCGCACCTTCTGGCGCGTGTCGGCGGTGCCCTTGGGCAGCAGCTCCACGACGTGCTTCGCCACGGGCCGCGGCAGCACCGACTCCACCATCTTCTCCAGCTCCCACACGTTGCGCTTCTTCCACCCCCACCGGCACGCCCATCGTTAACCACTTGGCCCTCAGCATCGCCATCTCGATCGATCGCCGGTTTTCGTCGGCCGGAGGCAAGAACGAGATCTCTCTCTTTGTGGATGTGCGAGCGCAGGCGTACGGTGTCCTGCTCAATTCCTCTCCGATCTAAAGGACCTGAGTAAACAAGACATACGAGCACGGGGATTATGTACGATGAGTATGTTAAGAACTTGAGATGTTTGCTAGGGTTGGCTAATTGTCGGACGCACGCACCGACGCACATATGAGACATGCGTGGCTTGTGTTCCAAGATGTACTAAGAGTTTGATTTGCCGAGCCGGTCAAACTCGGCCACGTACGTACAAGAAACCTAATCGTTTTCCTCACCTCCTCTCGCGACAGAGGCGGCGGCGGCCAAATCCTCCTAATTGGTCTGGGTCACCTCTTCCTCGGTTGCCGCTTCGGCGGTAGCAGGAAGGAGGGGAGACCTCTCTCCTCCGGTCTGGCCTAATAGTTAGGGTTAGGTTTTCTCTCCTTTGCGCTGTTGGGTGGTGGGAGCGGCGCCCGGGCAAATAAATCTGTCTCAACTATACTCACCGATCATGGCGATCTTTCAGGTAGTTACGTACAAATAAATCTGTCTCAACTCTACTCCCCGATAATGCCTCAACTCTACTAGGCCAAGACGGTTGTCCTTCATGGCGGCTCTCGGAGTTGGTGGCATAGTGTGTTTGCCGATCTTGCAGGGGTCGGTGGCTTTAGGGTTTTTGGATGGTGTCGGCGAGGCGGCGGCGGTGACTTCATCAGATGGGTCTTTCCTCCTGCTCTACCTGTCCCCGTTGCTGCGGGTTGTCTCCGGTGCCGTGGTGGAGCAGAGAGGATTTATCCAGGAGTACGTGCAGATGGTTGTCTGTGTGTCGTTGCAGGCAGGCCCTAGCTAGCTCTCAGCTCACAGACAGGTACGGAGGAAGAAGAAGCACTGGAACAAACTCTGAATTTTGTGCGCGCGAACACCTTTTTCTGAATTTCACTCGAGCTCAACCTCGTAGTGCTGCAATGGAGATTACAGGGGAGGGGTTTTATAGGCGCGGCTCGCACTCACAACGCCACGCCGCGCACCACACGCACCCACTCGCCACGCTCCACACGCCCCCAGCTCGCGCCCATGATCGCGCTCTGACGCGATCAACGCGGCCAGCCGTGCGTGCCCAGGACATGATCTACTCCCTGCTATTCTCGCCAACAGCTAACGCACACACTACACACACGCGCCTGCTATTCTCGCCAACAGCTAACGCACACACTACACACACGCGCGCACAGACGCGCACTGACACGACCAACACGCGCACAGACGCGCGTGGACTCGATCGACACACGCACAGACGTCCCACGCCATGCACGGACCCGACCTGGGCGCGCTCACGCCGGTCCACCGTGCACGCCATGGCTTATTGCCAACACACTCCCCCTAAGCCATGACCTAGTACAGGCCTGGGTGATCGCCGGCGTCGGCGATGAGGGCCTGCTCCTTCTCCTGCACCTTCTTGGGCTTCCTGCAGTCGCGAGCGAAGTGGCCACGGATGCCACAGTTGTGGCACTTGCCACGCCTGCCGTTGCCGTCCGCGCCAGCATTGCTCCCCGCATCGTCGTCGTCGTAGCCGCCGTCGCGTGCTCGACGCCGTGCCTCCCACTGTGCCGCCGTGAGCAGCAGATGGTCGCCACCACGCTCACCGCCGCCGCGCTGCTTGCGCCGCTCCGTGCGCTCCTCGAACGCCTTGAGCCGCCCGAGCACCTCGTCGAAGCACACCTTCTCCACGTCGCAGAACTGCTCGATACCGGCCACCGCCGTGTACAGGCGATTGGGCACGGTGTCGAGCAGCTTCTTCACCATCTCGGCCTCGCCGAGCGTCGCGCCGAGGTTCGCGTACCTCGCCGCCATGCCGCTGATCTTGCCGGCGTAGACGTCCAGTGCCTCGCCGTCCGCCATGTTCAGGCGATCGAAATCACCGCGGAGCGTGGACAGCCGAGCCGCCCTGACCCGATCCTCACCAACGAATCGTGCCTTGAGGCTTGGCCACACCTCCGCCGCTGTCTTCTTCGACGACACCTGCAACAGGATGTCCTCGGCGAGCGCTTCGAGCAGGTAAGCTCTCGCCATCTTGTTCTTCTTCGAATCGACCGCCGCCGTCGCGTCCGCCGGAACCACCGCCTCCTAGACCCCCTGCGCGTCGAGGTTCGCCTCGACCTTGATCGCCCACACGGTGTAGTTCTCGCCATCCAGCACCGGACAGGAGAGCGGCACCGCGCTCCCCCAGCGCCACCGTGTGGGATCAACGCCATCGCCTCGCTCTGATACCACTTGTCGTTGCAGGCAGGCCCTAGCTAGCTCTCAGCTCACAGACAGGTACGAAGGAAGAAGCAGTGGAACGAACTCTGAATTTTGTGGCGCACGAACACCTTTTTCTGAATTTCACTCGAGCTCAACCTCGTAGTGTTGCAATGGAGATTACAGGGGAGGGGTTTTATAGGCGCGACTCGCACTCACGATGCCACGCCGCGCACCACACGCACCCACTCGCCACACTCCACACGCCCCCAGCTCGCGCCCATGATCGCGCTCTGACGCGATCAACGCGGCCAGCCGTGCGTGCCCAGGACATGGTCTACTCCCCGCTATTCTCGCCAACAGCTAACGCACACACTACACACACACGCGCACATACGCGCACTGTCGCACTGACACGACCAACACGCGCACAGATGCGCCATGGACTCGATCGACACACGCACAGACGCCCCACGCCGTGCACGGACCCGACCTGGGCGCGCTCACGCCGGTCCACCGTGCACGCCATGGCTTATTGCCAACACTGTGCGGGTGACAGATGGAAGATGGTGCACCTTGTGTTGGGTTCGTGGTTGGAGGTTGACGGTTCTAGTTTCCTATTCCGACATCGTCGTGCGGGGTGCCGGTTCTGGAGTTCGATGGCGTGTCAGGGGTCGTGTTGCTCAGGTCTGATTCTTTCAACGATAATGGTTTGTCCTATGATAAACTACTTTGAAGGTTCAAAAAGCTGCTGGTCAGCGATGGAGCCGCGTCGAGCTTGGGTGAAGAGGTATGTGTCTCGTTTCTCTTTGGTGGCTGCTACGGTGGTGTCGAAGGAGAGGGATAAGCGTTGGTTTGTCACATAGGTTTATCCTATCTTTTCAAATCTGTAAGTCGATGTGTACGTGTCTTTTAACTTTGATCTTTATTTATAAATGAGACATGTATTACCATGTAAAAAAAAGAACTAGGGCACGTATATACATAACGACTGGTCCAGACGATTAAGCGCACGGCGGTCTCCGGACTGGCCGGCCTCGCGCGATACGTAAGTAGCTTAGTGCTTTGTGAAATTTGACATATTTGAACTTTCTAAACTTCTAACATAAAATGAACCTAATTTTTTTTTAAATCACAATCTTTTTCATGTCGACCGGCCGTGGGACACCATACTAGACTGGACGACCCCCCGGCCAAACGCGTCGTGAACAATGACACGTCAGCCCAGCCGGTCCCACAGGCTGTATGTATGACGCCCCGGGTCAGGCTTAGATTGTGAGTTTTTAACATAAAAGGCTTAGATCGCGATTTTTTAAATTTGGGTTCATTTTGTGTTGAACTTTAAAAAAAGGTCAAATTTGTCAAATTTCACTAGTGCTTTGGACGTGTGCATCATGCATGTGGGTTTCTGCTAGGGTTCATATGACATTTCAATCAGCGAGTCTCTTCGAATTAAAGATAGGAATCTCGTACATGACAAAAAGGAAAAGCTAGAAATCTCATCATGTCCCAGCACCAGTCAGTGCGTAGAACCAGGAGACAAGATGTGCGTGTCATGCAAGCTCATATATAAAGAACCCAGATGAGCCATGTCCAGGTTTGGCATCCCCCAAATTTGGGGTAAACAGAACAAACCAAAGCACACGACCTGCGCAACATAAACTACAAATTACTGTCTGAAACGTATCGAGCAGGAAAAAATGCACACGAGGCACCAATCCAATCACTTGTTCATTGGGAATTCGACGAATTACTACCATTTTTCTGCAGGCATCTTTCTTTTTCAACAAAAGCAATTGAATACTCTGTCCGCAGTGCCTCCTGTGGTTCCAGAGGTAGGAAGCTTAGCAACATCAGGTGGTGACGAATTGACATTGCATAGTAACATCAGGCGGTGATGAGTTGACATTGCTAATGACATGTGCAGTTTTAGCTTCGACTTATTGTATACCTATAAACTTGGCATAGTCAACCCACCTGCAAAGGCAAAAAGTTCAGCCAGTAAATGACCTAATTAAAATTCAGAATGGACATCAAAATCAACCTCCTCAGTGCTACAGATTACTCACAGCAGGGATCCCAAGAATGTATTCCCTGTTCGAACCGCAAAGCAGAGTGCACTTAATGCTAGCTTGTGGCGGTGTAGCAATGGCTCGAGCATCCGCTGTTCGATCACTCCAGCCAGAACCTGGTATCTGTTGTGAAAGAAGTTTGATTTGTACAAGTCAGTCACTTGAATGTAATTTCGGTTACATTTTTTTCACACAAATTTGTAGGTGTGGATATCCTGGCATGTCATACTCTTATATCATGATTTTCAAGGCCTTTCTAATGTAGAATGTGCATCCAGAATGGTCACTTTTAAGAGAAGAATTAAATATAACATAATCATAAGAGAAGTTCAACTCAGCTTCTCAGGAAATATTGAATCACCAGAAAAAAGGAAATATTTAATCACACATGTAAATAAAAAAAATCACACGGGGTAATAAATGAAATATTGCATGTTACCTGAGGTTACTAGAAACTGCCATGTATACACCATAGGCAATACTAGTTGAAACGATTGGAATATTTTCAACTTCATCAGCTTCATCCTTGCTAACGGTCTTTCTTGCCTTTATAATTGCATTGGTCACACCTGTGCCGATCTGAAAATAATATTTGACCATAATTTTAAGCTTTCCATTAAGACTTCTGCATGGATTGAAAAGCAATATGGCATTGGCTAGTTTTTCTGATATATCACCAAAAACCAACTAGTATCATCAATTCACCATACTTTTCCATATGTCGCCTTGACCTAATACAAAATTAGTGACACTCTAGAAGGCATGTTTGTTCATTAGTTAACAATTATCCGACATACGGGATTGAATCTTCAAGGTCACAATATATATTTGTAGTACTAATAAAAAGAGTATGGTGTATACTGTCAGTGTCAGGCATCAAGGTTTTGAACCAAACAACATAGCAATGCATGGAATAATGAACGGTTACATGAAAATGAGAAGCTAATCCAAACCTCTTCCAAATGTTGATCTTTCATATTTTTGTATGTGTGATAAAAGGTTACTTTATATGCAGCAGAAAACTTCAGAAGAAGAAAATTGCTCTCCTGATGCTATTTAAGATTTTAAAAAAAAATGCTTGCAGTGTTTGTCAAGAACATCACAACTATAGCATGATAAACATACCAGAGATGCACTAGTTCCCACTGCAAATAGCTTTGCACCGTTCCTCTGAAAGAAGCCAAATTGTCAGTTTGTAACACACTTCTCAAATTACTCAATAACAATTGTGAGTGTCACAAGCACAACAGAGCAAAAAAGTTCATGTTTACCATAATAGCTCCAAATCTCTGCAAAAATGTGTATGATGACCCAGCCAAAGCAATCTGCAATAGGAGTTGCATAAGTTCCCTTTCAAGTTTCAAGGAGGGGTAAACTATTTTCCCATCCAGAGATGTAAACTTTGCATAAGTACTGCTAGAAAAGGGAACATAACCCAAAGTTGAAAATATATGTCCACTTCGATAAAAACAAGATGTTACCTGGAATGCATTATCAGGGCAGTTGTGGAAGAATTTAGCAATAGACCCAGCATTCATTGCAAGTGCTGGCTGTAGCGATACAGTTGGAGCAGGAAGCCAAACGAGCATGAAGTCTGCAACTATTGCCATGACCTGGAAAGTATCAAATTACTTACTAAAACTCTCATAAGGAATCCACAGAATTATAAAAACAACACCATCTCACAATGGGGATATTTAATAATTTTTATGATGAGGGTGGAAGATTATTTCATTTTTCATTTGCCATTAGAAAAAATTGTTAACACCAATCTTCAGCTGAAATGGCTGAATTAAATAAGTGTTGGAACACTGATTAAGCAAAGGGGTAAATCAACTGGACAACAAACAAGGGGTCATCATGTAAGTAATGGATATGTCCCCATAAACACAAAGGATAGAAATTTCCTAGAATTGAGACAATTACTATAATTTAATTTGGCGCGACCATTCAAACCTGGTGGAGTTTGTAAGTAAAAGAGCAAAATCAATGGGTTGTCATCATTCATGTGCCCCGAATCGAGTAGTGTATTTTTGTGGAGAATAGATTAACCAATTTAAATTAATTCGCGCAGCCTTTGAACTTTGGGACTGCCTGTCTACAGGCGAGCATGCAAGTGGTCAATATGTTGTGAAGCTCCCCCACCCCCGTGTTCGAACACTTAATAAACTAGAGCACTGGAACTCCTGCATTTGTATTTGCAAAATAATAATAATAATAATTTTGTAAAACATGGTAGGTGGAGATAGAAAGGAGAGCACTGGCTCCGGTCATTTAAAATGCATGCTACGGTTATTTGATGGTAAGTCTTAAAATTATTTGGCAACTATTCGAATGGAAGGATAATTTCGCAACCATAACACATGAAAGAAGCACACATTTAAAAGAGTCAACGCACGAGAGCACATTAATTTTTTTGTTCTGATTTCTCAAGAAACGGCAATGGTGGTAGAACTTTCCAAAACAAAGTAAATTGCATTGTTTACCCCTTAATACAATGCCAGATGCGAATTTATCAGGGTTTGCAACTCATTAAATGTTTCCACAAAATACTGGGCTCCTACCAAAATCCTTATTTTGACCCACCCACGTGCTGACACCTCAGATCAACTCAAACGCATCCCTAGCTAGGACATGACATGGCATATCACTATCTCATCTCTGCCTCCTTCCCTTGTACTGCTTGGACCGGGGGCACAAGGGTACAGGCAGTGACCATGGGTCATCGTTGTCTTGGGTGTTTGGTTGTAATTGAGGGCCGTTTTGTCTCCCCGGTGCATATGCCCCAGTATTTAAAATGCATTTTAAACGTATTTCAAAATGTAAAAAAAATTGCAAAACATTGTTCACTCATAGATCTAACATCGTATGTGTTTGCGAAGTTGTTTCACGAAAAACCAACATTTTTTGTGGCCCGTGTAAAAAGACAAAATTTGGTGCTGAAAATAAGGCTTTTGACGAGATATTTTTTTGTCTTTTTATACAGGACCCAAAAAATGTCAATTTTTCGCGAAACGACTTTCTGAACACATAGAATGTGAAGATGTATCTGCAAATTTTATTTCTGAATTTTTCAACATTTCGAAATGTGTTTTTTAAATACTGGGTGCATATGCACCCGAGAGCCAAAGTGGATTTCACGTTGTAATTGCCTATTATTTACCCGTAAATTGTTTATTTCTATCAATGCATCCAAATGCAAGCATTACATTTCCTTGGGAAAATCTTCAGAAATATAATGGCACCTGCAGCTAACCAACCTAAATGGATTTTTATTAGTTAATTACAAGGGCAGTTTGACTGCACATTTTCAAATATGTCATCTATTTTGGAATAGAGATGGTGGTCCCCAGTACACGGAATCAAAATCAAAGTTTGAAGGTTATAAAAGATATATCCAAAAGAACAATAGAAGCATACCACATCGGCAATCACGAAGTCAAGCTCCTTGGTGAAGTTCTCCCTCCTTCGCTCATATTCTGCCGCAGTCTAGCGGAAGCAAAGAGGATGTCAAATCAGGTATATTGCTAATCAAATCACAAAATAATTTGATGGCACTCAAAGAGAGTGATATAAAACAAATTTGAGGCATAATAGTACTACTACAAAAGCGAAATCCATTGATGTTCGAACAACAATGCAGCCAAGTTATGTGCTGCATTTCATGTAGTTTCTCAATTCTCTGCTCTGGAAAGATGGGCAAATGTTCTCCGCTGATGCTCTTACTACACATTTCTAGGGTACAGAGTTTTGATTCAATTGTCACCCGGTATTTGAAGGATAGTTTCACAAACGAGTCAACTGAAGGAGACTTCTTTATATTGAACAGCAGTCCATATAACACTGAAGTGACTGAACAAGTCCAACTCACAGAAAGGTTTCTTTGTATTTCCAGCAAAGGGGCACTTTAGACTGTAGAAAGGCTTATTTATTCTTTTCCTTTATCTAATAAATTAAACTGTGCTCTATGGGAGAAAAAAGGCGCTTAGTAGACTGTCCAATTAGATTATTTGATTAATTCCGACTGAGTGCGCAAACAGCATCTGGTCACGGGAAATAAGTATTCTTGCCCACATTCGTCACCAAGTGCACGACAGGCTGAGCACTCCCCAACAACCCGAAGTGACGGCGACGACGTCACTCAGAGTTGGGCAAGCATCGCCCTCAAACCGAAAACAAAAAACTGGCTCATAAAACAATCTGAGCCAGGAAAGCTGCGGGTATCTGGAAGCAGACCACAAACGCTTGCCGGTCAAACCACAGCGAACCAAACCGCATCTGGTGATCCGAATCACGAACCGCACGAAAACAAAATTAAGCGCAAAAAATACGCGGCGAATTTATACTGCTCCGTATCACGTAGTCGTAGTACCTTTGTGAAGATTCCGACGCCGCACTCCATGGCGACCTTGGCGAGGAAGAGGTCGTCGGCGAGGAGGCGCTCCCTGAAGCCGCCGAACTGGAGCAGCCAGCGGAAGAGGGGCGACTTCTCGAGGTCGGCAAAGCGGCGCACGATCTCGCCGGGGAGGCGCCCGCCGTCCACGGCCGCGGCCATGTCAGCCGGAAGGCTCTCGAGCTTCCGCCCCAGCTGCGCCAGCACGAACAGCGCCTCCCTCCTGTTGACCGACGCGTCGTCGTCGCCGCCCTCGTTCTCGTTCTCGTCCTCGTCTCCTCTGCCGCCGCCGCCAGAGGGGAGGTCGTCATCGCCGCCGCCGCCGAAGTTGCTTCCGCCGCCCGAGGAGGCGAGCGGGAGGGGAGGGAGGAGGGGCCGGGTGAGGCGGAGGGCGGAGAGGTGGAGCGGGAGGGAGCAGTGGAAGGGGAGGGTGGGGAGGTGGAGGAAGGGCTGGGGCTGGAGGCGGAGGTGGAAAGCGGAGGAGGCGCTGGAGGCGGAAGTGGAGAGGGAGTTGGGGTTGGAGAAGGCCATGGCGGGGGAAGCGGGAGGCGGTCGGGGATCAGAGCAGCCGAGTGGTCGGAGGCGAGGCCGGCGGCGGGCGATGCGTTCTCGGAGCTTGGTAATGGGGCGGGGATTGCGGGCGTGGACCTCCCGGAGAAGTGTAGTTGGTGTCTTTGGTGAAGAACCGCGCGAGACCGCAACCGCGACAGTCGGGTCCAGTGTACTACGACGAGTCTACGGAGCCGTAGTCATACAAGCTCGTAGCCAGACAAGAAGAAATATATTTTTGAAACGTTGTAGAGAATTTCGATTTTCCTATAGACAGAAAAAAGAAGAAGAAGAGAAACGGAGATTTGCGTTAGCTTGTTTTTGGAGAGAAGGTAGGAGGGACACAGAACACTCATGTCAGAAACGCATTCGACGTGGCGCTGTTTTCCGGGATCTTTTCGTCCAGAAGATCTTGATATCAAGATAGGGATTTTTTGCGCGAGCATATTCAACTCCATTTTGAAGAAATAAACTGTTACCTGTCGAAGAAAACTCATGGTTTTCCCTAAAAAAAGTATGCATATTTCCTATTAATGCATTTATTACGTGGCCATGTGATGTGAATCAAAGAGATCCTAAAACTACTCCGTCCGCGAATAAGTGTATTTCTATGTTTTGTCCTAAGCCGAAGTTTAATTTTTTTGACCAACTTTATAAAATAGAATAGTAACATGTATGACATCAAATCGGTATATTACGAAAATACATTTCAAAACGGATGTACTGATGCTAATTTAGTGTAATAAATGTTGTTAGGTTTCTCTATAAACTTGGTCAAAATATTAAATTTTGAGTTACAACAAAACCTAGATGTACAGATATTCACGGACGGAGAGAGTAGTACACAATTCCGATATCACTTATAGCACAAATTTATACATTTTATTAGACATTTGTTTTTCTAATATAAGAATCTACCCTTCTGAGTATAACGTCATCGGATTTGGGACTATCGTTAAGATACAATGAAAAATTATTTTTGGGATTTTGTAAATATATCATGACAGAAATTGATGGTCAAAGTTGTATTCTTAAAAACTTGTGTTGATGTACAAAAAACAACATTTTTGGAGAACCAGAGGAATTAAGTCAAATGAGGGATCAAGAAAACTAAAACATTTTGGGTTAAAATAAGAAAATAAATAATAGTTATTGACCTTACTTAAAACTTGAATATGTAGAAAGTGACTACAAAACCTAAGAATATTCAGAAAAATTAAAAGCTCCAACAAAATAAAAGGAAGAAGTATTCTAGTAAACACGAGATTCAAGAAACTCACAAAAATTTATGAAAATATAATAAATATTAGCATGTAACATGCTCACCACTCATCCCTACTCCACAATAGACATGTAGACCATTCTTACCCTTTTACCATCATTTTCTCTCTCACTCAAAGTTAGCTTGGACACCTAGGCATATAATGGCATGTAACTTATTCATTCCCTCTTGATTCAAACTCAAGGGGAGAGGAATGCTTTGGAAAGGACCTTGTAAGGTTTGGAGATAGGTATCTGGATCCGAGAGACCTTGTAGACTATTAACTGTCTTTAACAATATTTAGTCATCTTGACATGTGTTCATAAAATGTACCTTTTCTAAAAAAATGGTTTTCTCGAAAATATGTATGATTTATTTCCACTTTACATTCACATATGTTTTAAAAATTGTATAATACTTTATTTTTGTATCACCTTGATCTATTTATAACCCCATTTTCCCTCAAATCTCTTATAAAATAAAGAAAATAAAAATTGTTGTTTCTATTCCACATTTTCCTCTAAATATGAATTTTTCATAATTCATCATGTTTTTTTCTAGCACATATGCATAACTACAACCATGTTATTCAAATTTGTCTTGTAAACTTGTAATGGTGGTTAAGGGTCAAACTTGTCTTGTTTGGGGGTCTAGGTACCAAAATAATTGAGGGATCACATATCACATATGACAGTTTTTAAAAAATAATACAAAATTATGGTGGTGGTTAAGTGTTTGGAGTGTAGGGAAAAAATGGTTGAGGGATAGTAGGTAGGGGAGGCTAATCAGAAATTAGCACTATTTTAAACACTTGAAAACCCCGTAGGAACTTGGAGTTCGCACATGATACAATCCTACAAAATAAACCGGAAATTCAAAACAGCTCCCGAGCTCATATGCTCCTGGCCGATTGGGAAATTCAAAAAAAAAAATTCTCAGAAAAGTTGTGACAAGAATATCCAAGTGTTCTACATAAGTGTAAAGTTTCGTGATAAAATGACTTTTGTGGTGTGTTAAAAAAACAAATCAGTGGTCAGCATGGGATTTCAAAAGATATCTTTTGTGGTGCTTCGTGCGGAAAAAAATGGTCAACATGGGATTTAAAAATATATTTTTAGATCACTGATTTTGTTTTTTCACAAGAAGCACCACAAATGTAGCTCGTCACAATTTTTTTTTTAGAATTTTTTAACGTTTGCTCTTTTTTTTTGATTTTTTAATCAGCTACTACCATATGACATCGGGAGGCAAAACTTCATTCCTAAATAAACTTACATCATAGGAAGGGAATATCTAAGAGTCCAGTCGTCCAAAAATCTTACAACGATCTTTTTAAACGAAGAGGCCATCATACATAATTCTATTGCTTTTTTTTTTAGATAAGGGGGTGCGGATCCCCGGCCTCTGCATCAAAATGATGCACACAGCCATCCGCAATTATTCAACAAAGCTTACAAGTTACAACATTGATCAAACCGAAGTCAGCCGTTCGGCAACAAAAAGTCGCTACAACTATGATGGGGGTGGCCATGATCAGAGCCGCATGCCTTGACCCCCCACCTACACGCATCATCTACAACCGGAGTACCGGTCCAGCAGACCCTCAACGCGCACCGCATGCGCGCGCTACAGAAGTCGCTTCCGCCGTCTTCCTCGAACCCATCTTCAGGCAAAGATCAACGCCATGGCCTTGCAAGGCCCGCCGGCGACGTCGCCATGACGCCAAACAGCACCACCGCCCTGCCCTCGTCCATTCGCATGCATCCACGCCGAGACCCCACTGCACCATGCTGCCGAGTCAGCATTGTCGACGCGGAAAATGGCACGCCGCTCCACCAGTAGACCCTCCATGCATCACGTGTTCCAGAACGATGCCCTCATTAGGGAGAACGACACTGAAAGTGCCGCCATCGTCCGATCCGGTAAACCAGATCTAGGGTTTCCCCCGAAACATCATGGCGGGAGGTGGGAGAATCACAGCGACGACACCTACATCAAGGTAACGACGCCCGCGGGCGCCGCCATCGTCGGCCCCGACCGCATCGGAGCCCGGCTCTCACCGGCCATCATCAACACCTCTAGATCTTGCGCGAGTAGTGGCAGGATGCCAGGCATGGCACGCCACCGGAGGGAGCCGTGCCACCCGAGATCGCCCTTGCCCGCTGGATCCACCCCGCACCCACCCCACAGGGCCGAGATGCCGGAGCCACCGATCTGCACAGGAGGGCGGAGATCCCACGCCGTCCGCCACGCCGTCGCTGCAGGGCTCGACGTCGCCGTGGCACCCGGCGGCCGCGCCACGCCCAAGGTGAACAAGACCAACCCGCGCCGGTCCCAAACTCCTCGAGGACAATCGACCCCCCCCGCCGCCGGCAGCGCCCAGGCTTTGCCTGGCCGCGCCCTTGGTGGCAGCGGGGGAGGGAGGAGGGAGGAGCGGTGGGGGGCGGCGGCGGCGGCGCTAGGGTTTCCCCCCTGCCGCCGCGCGGGGGCGAGAGGAGAGGAGAGGAGAGGAGAGTCGAATAAGCCGGCTGTAAGTGTACATAATTCTATTGCTAAGTAGACTACTCACTAACAGTAACAGCTCCCACTAGATAACCCTAAGAAGCATCTCACACTTGGTGACCTCGAAACATTCTGATGCAGTACATGTCACTAGCATCTTACTTTCCTACGTATGTTCCAGTCCCAAAACGTTCGCAGCACACAACAGACAGAGTGATCCTGAGTATGCTGTCAAAATAAAATTCACATAACGAAGACTACTTATTTTAACCCCTTTTTATGCTCAAGCTGTATTGCTGCAATATTTGTAACAAAGTATAGTTCAGTAACCACGGGGACTTAACGAGGATGGCAGATGAAATGAAAACATTGGCTTAAGCTCAAGGGTGACTATTGACAAAATAATGAACATTACAACAAACATCTGAGAGACAAAGAAATCTATAAGTGCATGCGTAATTCACTCATAAATACAACCGACCAGCATCACCGCCTGTTTCTTGATCAGGGCAATGTAACTGCTGATGTTGGATGCCCGTGAAACTATAAAACTGTACCTAAGCACCTCCCAGTCTGCCCCCACGATCATGTTTCTCAGTATTTTTATCACAAGGGATGGATGGTCAAGTCTGTGAAGTTGGTAGCAAATGCCGGTGCTCGTGGTGACATCTAGTTAGATGAATCTGCGCCATAGTCGAGCATTTCTTTTATGTTTAGCTTGATTGATGGTCCCATTGATGAGCATACATATGCTGTTTTCCAGTAAATCCCCTTTGCACCAGACGGCTTGTTCCTCTCAATAGAGCGCTGGGAAGAGACGGTGAAAAGTAAGTAAACATAAGCTCTCAGAGGTATCAAAAGAGATGTTTTAAAAGGAAGATATCTTACAACAACAGCCATGAAGTTTGCAATAAGGTCTTCTTCAGGGAAGTTAACCTTGCCGAAAGGAATGTGAGCAATCCCTGTCTTATCAACTCTGAATTCAACTTTACCTTTCTTGAACTCATCGATAGCCTGGAACAATTTGCACAATTAGCATAATCAACCTCATCACTCCATTGACAGTTTAATTGCTACATGATTGGGATCGATTGGCTCAATTCTATGCTGGTACAGCATATACAGATTAAATAATATTCTCGATTATAAGGTCGTCTCGATGCTAACATGACCTTCAATGTATCCACTTCCACATGTAATATATATCATACAATGTTGCTATTACAACTCATAAAGTACACAGTATGGAAGTAAATTTTATGATGAATCTAGTGAGACCAGATTCATGTGACCGATTTACACACTTTTTTATACATAGTTAAACCTATTTTTCTTTACCGGAACGCATTCTAGAGCAACTTATATTTGTAATAGGGAAAAAATAATGGGCAACTTTTGCATAGGAAAGCCTACAAATAGGCTACCACTACATTTTAAAACCAACTGCAAATAGGCTACAACCAAGGCAACCTCTGGATTTAACATTATGAGCATATCACTGCCGCAAACTGATAGCCCTCGAAATCCACATCAAAGTCTTCTACTTTCCTCTTTACATCTCAATCATTAAAATCAACTTTCCCACTGCATTGACTTTCCCTAGCACGACGAAACTAACATTCAAGTTGCAGGATATCTATAGGCTGTCACAATGTGTGAGCCTTCATCTATGGAAGTATAGGCAATGAGCAAGATATGAATATTTGAGTACTGAAGTAAGGTGCATGGCCGGCACATACTTTATACCCGCTGCGGCTGTCACACTACCCAACCCAAGCAACATGTACATGATTGATGATCCACAAGTAATATTTACAGGAAACCAAAAAAAAAACTCTGTACAGTACCTGAGTAATGTTTGGAGAAACAGTACCAGCTTTGGGGTTAGGCATCAATCCTCTTGGTCCTAGAATCTTACCCAAGCTGGCAACCTGAAAAGTAAATGAATAGCTGAGATTAAAATCAACTGAAGAAGGAGCAAACTGCAAGTTCTTGTAACAGAATGAAGTGCTTCAATTCTTGTATTCAAAATAAAACTTTAATGAAAGAACATAAGAGGAAGAAATTTGCTAAGCCCTTTACTTCAGCATTCCTGTAAATACTAATATCAAGAAGTGCGCTGTTCCAAAATGAACATCAAAGCGCCTGTAGCTCAGTGGATAGAGCGTCCGTTTCCTAAGCGGAAGGTCGTAGGTTCGACCCCTACCTGGCGCGTATTTTTTCTAACTTTTTAAAATGTTTTTCTTTTTTGCAGGAGAGTCATGAGTTATTTTTAAAGCTATTCTTTTTTGCAGGAGAATCAAGTTCTTTTCTATTTTCTATCTTTTGCTGTTTATTTAATGTATTCTATTATTGAAGCAAACTTTTTATTTCCCAAGAGGATATAAACAAGTATGAAAATAGGTAAAGACTGCAAATGGTTGACACTTATTGATCATCGCTGACTATCACAAGTCTGAAAATATATCACATTAAAAAAATTCTGAGAACTATTTCAGGCAACCCTTAAACATATAAGAATTATCTGCTTGGGTGAAAAGGGAAAACTGCATTATCCATTATTACTTAACTCTTTCAAGAATACAAGTCCAGTACCTCTTTAATGCTAATTGAGTAATCAACATACTCCAAACCCCAAAATACCCCTAGTAGTAGTATCTGCCGTAAAATGAAAATAATATAGCTCGCCCACTGGCCTAGTATGCCCAAGAAAACACAATCAAACATTCATGTGAAACACACCAGAAAATAATTAGGCATAAGCTCATTGGAGTTGCAGGTGAGTAAATTCCATTATCTAAAATTTTGTATCGGTGCAAGGCATAAGTTGAAGTGTTCAACAGGTTGCTTAGCTAAATATGCCCAGCAACCTGGCATGTGGATAGGGAAGCTTCATCAAACAAGGAAATACATCAAAGATGACCTAGACAAAGCTAGTTTCACTTCCATACCTTAGGCATCATATCAGGTGATGCAATCAACTTGTCAAACTCCATGAATCCTCCTTTTATTTGTTCAATCAAGTCATCTGAGCCAACAATATCAGCTCCTGCTGCTCTCGCTTCATCAATCTTCTCACCTACAAGGACATCAGACTATCACTATTAGAGATGGGCAGCCAACTTTCCGAGCATAATAAGGTAAGACTAGCAAAGTGATAAAAAAACAGAAGTTTAAATTACTCAACAAATCAATGCAACATGGACAAACTGAACAATAAAACCAAAGTGGTATGCCCAACCGACACCTTGTGTATATGAACAGAAGTAGAAACATCATGAACATAATGTACTGATGGAGAGCTTCTGCTGAGGTGACAATTTATATCCAACCTAATATGAACTGCATTACACCTAATAATATTGCAATTATGAGTTTTTACTTCTCAACTCCAAAAGAGTATGTTTTTCGCACTGACCAAAAGAGTATGTTAACTGTAAGCATAATATTCATCCATTATATCAGACATGAACTGCAGATGAACAAGCCTAAGTGGAACGCAAGTTCCCAAGTTGTCCCTACTTGAAACTAACACCGACATGTCTCGGCATTGGCATACCCATTTTAACCATATCCACCACATTGTTCAATGAAACATCCATTGCTGATGCAGGAAGAAACATCCATTGCTGATTGCATCAAACTAGATTGCTGAACAATCTAATTGATGCAATCTGATAAGCCTTGTCCTTAACTCCACAAATGCTAGTTCACATAGTGAACTATGCATGGATTCCACAACAGTAACACGCGACCCATTGCTGGCGGCCACTCACCTTGGGTGAGAACTGCAATTTTGACGGTCTGTCCCGTTCCCTTGGGCAAATTGACCTGCGCTCAGCAACAATAATCGAAATGAAACAACGGAAGAGAGAGCAAAACAAACAAAGGAGCAGAGAACCGATAATAAGGTACAAGAGAAATGGTACCGTGGCGCGGAGCTGCTGGTCATTGTACTTTGGGTCGAGGTTCATGCGGAAATGCGCCTCTGCGGACTCGACGAATTTTGTGTTGGCGACCTGCTTCATGAGCGAGAGCGCGGCGGGCACGTCGTACTCCTTCTTGTTCTCCCTCAGCTTCTGTATCTCCAGGTACCTCTTGGACCTCGTCTGCACAAACAACACCAGAGTCACACTAGGCATCCAAATTAAGCGAGGAAAAGGCGCGGGGGTTTTCGGTGGCGTACGCGGTCGCGCTTGAGCGGGAGGGCGGCCTTGCCGGTGCGGGGGCGGGTGGGGGCGGTGAAGGCGGGGCCGCGGCCGCCGTAGCCGTCCTCGTAATCGTCGTTGATGTCGTCGAACTGGACGGGCGCGGTGAACTCTTCTTCATCTTCTAGCACGGCGGCGCCCTGTGGGTCGGCGGTGGCGGCCGCGGCGGGGCGGCGGAAGGCGAGGAGGAGCCGCGGGTACGCGCGCAGCGAGGGGACGGAGGTGGGGAAGAGCAGCGCACTGGAGGTGGCCGGCCCGGTGCCGCAGGATACGGAGGTGGGCGGCGCGAGGAGGGAGGAGGCGCAGGCCGCGGCTGTGGCCATGGCGGGGGTGGTGCGGGGGGCGGGAGGAGGGGAAGGGAAGAGGAGATAGATAAGAGCGGTGGATTATAGAGCCGGAGTGGGAAGAGTGATATAACGAACCGGACCGATGGGGAGGTGGATGCGCGCCGGATAGGGCTCGAGCTCGCTCGGACCGGATTGGGGGAGGAGGAAGAGGAACTCGCGCGCACCTGATTTGGGTCGGCCGAGCGAGACCGGTGCCGAGGCAGCGAGACAGATGTGCGGTGGCCGCGGTAGGGACGACGCCGTGTGTGGCTGCGCTCCTCTCACTACACCAGCCAGGCCGAGGTGTGACGCGGGCAGGCTACGCGAATAGTGCCATTGGCACCCGGGCTACAGATATCCCTTTTTGAATTTTTGAAAACGTTCCAAATATTCTAAAACAAATGTATGTAGCCAACCATATGCACTACGATAACTGTTCACGCCCATTTTTGTCTTTGTTTCTCAGGCTACAATACGTGTTATTTTGATCAAGATTATTTCACCCTCGTATTGCATAGGTTTGTCTATATCGTGGTATTTGTTTTTGAATTTTTTCGACACTTTAAACTTAAACTTTTAAAAATTTCAAATAACGGGCTCCCTGTCGCGCCTAGGAGCCATATCCCCGCCCTCGCATGCTACGGTCCTTCTGCCATAATGGTTTCCCACTGGTTGATCGTTTGGACATCCCGTGGTTTACAATATTGCACTGATTTGAAAAAGGGTCGACCATATGTGAGATCTTTTTTTTTGCGAAACATGCATACACGCGCATACACTCACCTTATGAACATATGCACATAAACCCTACCTCTATGAGCACCTACGGAAGTTGGCGGATCAGGTTTTGACATTGATAAAGTCACCACGGACGTTTCGCTGTCGACGGGACGCCTCACACTAAAAAATATTCCGCCTAAATGCGACACACAACTGTCAAACCTGAGATTTTAGCTCGGGTGAGCTGCGGGTACGATGCGAGATAGTTCGTTTGGAGTTTGTTACACTATTCGTTTTGTCCATCATTTCGTGTGACGCTGAGCGTTTCTTACTGCCTTGGTAGCTTTCAAGAGAGCGACTCTAGGGATGTTAATGGTTGATGAGGTGTACATAGTAGATGGTGCGATACTCGAAACCTTTGTTTACTAGCGGCGAGCGGTGGAAGCTGCAACAGCGCGGTAGGCCGATCAGCCGACGACCGTACATGTTTGCCAAACGCATGTCCGCTACGCTAGTGTCTGCTCGTTAGTCATTACGAATCCGCACACGGAGAAATAATCACCTACGTGTGCCCTCCTCAGTGACAAGCTGGAGAAAAATACCAGTGTACGAAAATCGGCCGATTTATCATGAATCGTGAGGTAACCAATAATATTATAGCATATCAGCAAGGTTTATCGGCGGCGCCGAATTTTCGGTTTGGCAGCCCATATTCTTCGGCCAATAGTATTGTAAAAACTGTACATTAGCTCGAATTTAACCATTTTTGTTTATTCAAAGCCAAGGTAGCATAATAATCCAATTTTTTTCAGCATATTTTAGATTTTTAGTGCTTAACGGGATTTACAAAAAAACGATAAGGCCACCGATAAAATCGATTAATAGGCCGATAAGCGATTAATCTTTAACCAAAGTCTGACCGAGCGATAAGCGATATCATGAACATAAAACTAATTCTCCCAAGGATGGCGATTTGGTGCCCGGGCACAGCTGCACCCGAAATCTGGACCCTGCAGTTGTCTTTGAGATTGAGTACTGGTTGTTTGTCCGCATGTGCCGAGCAGCGGTGAAACTAGTGGAGGTGCGGTGAAATCTCTGCACCGCGGGGCCTGCTGACGTTGCAGTACGCACGTTTGCCGTTCGCGCTGGACGGATGTTAGGATATCTGGATATCCTGTTCCCGCCGGGAGGCCACGCCGTCGTTCTTCCCGCCGGCAGCCGGCCGCCGTTCCCCCCACCGGCAGCCGCCCTCCGTTCCCCCCAACGGCGGTCACGCCGTCCCCCCCATCGGCGGTCGTGGGACCTCGCAGTCAAGATCGAGCGCCTACTACTCGCGCCGCCCTGGATCCCCGCTCGCCGTTGTGGTGCCGCCTAGGTCGCTGGCGCCCTGGCTCCTCTCTCCACGCCGTCCAACCTCCTAGGTCCCGGGCCCGCCTCCTAGGCTCCCTGGTCGCGCTGCCTTCATGGCTCACGGCGGCGCCACCATGCAATGCGGCGCGGTCCTGCCGAATTAGCGCCTTCGACCGGCTCCACGTCGCTGGCGCCCGGTCTCCGCCACCCACAGCTTCTCCCTACCGAGCCTGACATTCAGCGGTCGCCCCATGCCTCTCCCGGTCGCCGCTGCTCTTCCGACGTGCAGCTGCACACCCGACGTCGCAGCTAGTAGAATCGATAGGGGAAAGAAATAAGGTCAGAGGCGATGGAGGGGATCGACTTTCTGCCTGATCCAGTGTGTGAGTTGGATTTCGATGCTTTCTTAGGTTCCCGCTGCCAGAGGCCGGTGGAGATAGCGACGATCCTCTGAATCTGCTGCGTGCGACGGACTGAAGCAGCGTGGGAGAGCAAGAATCAGCTGAGCGACTGCCTCCGGCCACGCCAGTCGGCCGGACGACAGGCGCGCGTCCCGAAGCCCGTGGTGGCCCAGGCAGCGGAGTTGGCAGTTGACCCGTTGGAGGACGAGTTGGTAGCCACGGTGATGGACGCGGATGAGGACGGGGAGGTGGCGGCGGCGCTGGCCCTCCTCCGGGAGGCCACGCGGGAGAGCGCGGACCACCGGCGCGTGCTCTGCCGCCGCGGCTTCTCGCGGCGCTCCGTCGCGTGCTCCTCATCCCCCGGCACGCGTCGGCGCGCGTCGACGCGACCGCCGCGCTTGTCAACCTCTCCCTCGAGCCGGCGAACAAGGGGGAATAGTGGCCCGTCGCCGAAGATGGCCACGCCGGCGTCACCACTGCCACTCGGGAGGCAGAGCGGAAGCTTGTTCGCCACCCTCCGCGTGTCCGCGAGGGTCATGCCTCGGTCCTCGGATTCGAGGAAGATGTCGGATGAACGAGCTCCTGTCGCCGGATTCGAGGGAGACGACGGAGCCAAACGCCCCGGTCATCGGGTTCGAGGGAGACGCTGGGTCAAAGAGCTCCGGTCACCGGAGTCGAAGAAGACGCCAGATCCACATGCGCCGGTCCTCAGATTTCAGTGAGACGTCGGATCAAGGGGCTCGAGCTCCGGCCGCAAGAGTAGAGAACGGCGCACGAACTCCTCCTGGCCGTGGTCCGTCGCTGCGCTCTGTGTGATTTCAACGGAGAACTTTGACGAACTGGTTCACTCCATTTCGTGGGCATCTGTTCCGGGAAGGTCGGACGGCCCGACAGCATTGAATGCGGGCCAGCTGTGGGCCACCGGTTTGGAATTACTGTGGTAAAAAACTTTGAGGCGAACGCAGCGACACGAATCTTGCAGTGCATGTAGGGACAAGTTATAGGGAGCATGTGTGCTCGGGCACCAAAACGAATTTCCGTAATTCTCCCCCCAAACATTATACCTATTTTGGTCCATTGTTGGATATTAATAAAGATATGTTTTGGAGGTCGGGCTCCATGAAGCCATTTAAAAACAATTCAAAAACAACATTTACAAGTTTGCTATCTGAGTTAGTGACCAGCGAAATTTTCGAGTCTCCAAATTTATCATTTTTTTTTGTCATTTCTTTGTAGGCCGGGATAAAGGATATTCCGCGTTGATATTTTGAAGGACTGTAGAATACATCATTGACTATATCTATTTTTTTCAGAAATTACTGAAACTTGAAAATGTCGGTTTCCAAATTCTGAAAAAAAAATCTCTATGTAGCCCAGGCTCCATTTGTGATTTCCGGGCGTTTTGATGTTAGAAAAGGAGTAAGATATCTGCTCATTATTCGGCCCCAAGTTTCAGTTGCAACTTATACATTGCCTCCGGTACAGAAAACAATATATATTCACACGGTGACCGTGTTCCACAATTTCGCATGAGCGGAGCTATACCTAAATGTAATGATAAACCTAGCTTTTATGTGCTTAGCATATAGAGAATGTTAAAAGATCCATAAAGAACCGAACTAACACAGGAGCATACATGATGCATATCTACTCCATTTTTGCTGGGCTGCGAGGAGATGCATCGAAATACCACATCTACCAATTCATCAGCCCTCTGGAGTTCCGACCACACAGGCTGCTGCACAAAGTTGATCAATCAGGCAAGGCCGTCCAGTGACTGGCTCTTCCTGAGGTTCCAGTGTAGACCCTCATGGATGCTCCGCAGGAAGTCGGTCGTTGAGTCCACCAGGCAAGCTGTGGGCACGGGCCACGGAGAAACGCTGCAGATGAGGGCATCGCCTGGTCCGAGCTGAATTCTACCCTTGCCGTCGAAGGACGCCCATGCTTGCCCTCTGCTGTTGAATGGTACTTGCACGCGCAAAGTGACATATTCCGGCAATATCAAAGGCCGAAATGACAACGAATGAGGGCAGATTGGTGTGAAAAGGATCCCTGGGACCTGCATTATACCGGTGAAACATAGCATCAAAGTTGCAGTGTACACAACTTAAATGAGAAGCCAAGAAGGGTGATGTTAAATTGAAGGACATGAAATATGGAATGATTACCAACCAGGGAGCAACAAGAATAAAAATAAATAAGTCTATATAAATTGCTGATACTTATTTTTAATCAAATTGCTGGTTGCGTTAATGTTAGGTATGGAAGTAATAATTTGTGGCGTAAGACTCTCAATTTCTCGGTTAGGTAGTTTATCATTTGGACCTTAAGCCAATCAGAGATAACATATACGGATATTTTCTTAGATTGGATTGTTAGGTATTTGTACACAAAAACCGTCTGAACTAATAAAGGAAGAATTCTGAGAAAATGTCTTCTATCTTGCCACTGGGGTAAGACCCCTTCCTCTACCTCTCCCTGAAACCTTCGTAAGAGGTTGATTGTACACGTTACCAGGGACCATGGGCTGTGTGACGATTTGAAGAGCTGATTAGGAAAAACACACCATATAATACATTTAATAAAAATAGTGATCCCTAGACTTAACTAACTAGGGCAGGGTTTTAGGCTTCTTGAAAACTGACATCCACCTCTACTAATTTTAACACATGATATAGAAAACAGTATAGGACCAATATCAAAACTTATGCCATGAGTTAAAAAAGAATAGTAATGCTAAATAAAATCTTGAAACCCTATGTAGGAATACCTGTGGATGAACCATCGATCCTCCAGCTGCCAATGAATATGCCGTGCTTCCAGATGTCGTTGATATTATTAGCCCATCTCCTTGTACGCATGTAACGAAGGAGCTATCACAGTAGCATTCTAAGTAGGTAAGGTAAGATGACATTCCACGATCAATTGTAACTTCATTTAGCACTATAATCGGTTCCTCAGTCTGAACTTCATCCTTGGCCGCATCACGAATTACTTGACACTGTAGACGGCTCCTTAGCGTGATGGTAAATGGTCTTTTCAGTACATTGTCCAAGCATTCACGATACTTCTCACTTGCTTAGCTCAAATTAAGGAGAAAATTTATAATTATGGTGGGCGAGCACAGAACATAAAGCTCTACTGAGTAAAATACATGATGTATTACTAACGAATTAGATGCACTGGAAATCTCAAAAAAAAAAGAACTAGATGCATTGATAGCTGGGTACAAAATATGTAGGCATCCTTGGTATTGAAATTGTATGAAACTGTGTCACATAAAGCAAGTATGAAATAGTCTGATTCTCTGACACGAGACATGGCAGTAGATCTGCAATGGCCAGCCGCAGACAAACCAAACATAGCATGGATATGTTATGCAGAGTTGACAAGGCAGATGTGCAATACTCAAATGTTAATAATGTAATAACGTAAAACAGCCACACAGTTTAACGACAGGGTTAGCAATTGTTCAACACAGATGATCAAGGATACGGAAGGGAGTCATGAAGCCCAACGATCCAAGGGAGAATGCAACAACTGGGGGAACTGGTCCTCTGAACAATGATGCAGCCTGTTCATAGATTTTTCATGTCAAATCGGTCCCTAGCTTACAAAAACAAGCCATAAATAATTAAATACTAAACAAAATGATGAAGAAAACCAATACAACAACCTAAGTAGGGCATTTGGGTTATGAAGTTCTTCAATAGTCTTCAACTTATATTACCAACCGTAATAGATCAATTGGGGAAGGTTATGAGATACATAGAGGTTAAAGTTAAGGAAAGATTTGCTCATCCTAAAAAGAAACGACAGGAAGTCGGGCCTTCATTTTCAGCCACCATCCTGACGTTTTCACTCAAACTATGTTAGCTATTTGTGACCAAAGAGCTCTATTAGCCATGGCGCTTCATGTATAATGGAACTCAACACATGTGTCTGGTTGACCAAAGATAAGGTGACTGAGCAACGTTTATAGTCGCCACAAAGAAATCAGCCGTCACATCTTGCATTAACTATAAGTAGAGTTGAAGAATAACGCTCCAGAGTCCTGTTAACTTTCAAGTTGACACATTTGTCTTCTTCAACACATGCCAGATAGCATAGATATTTTACTCCAATTGCTCTTATGGAAATAATTCAATCATCTATTCCAGCCTCTTCCACCCACATATTTTGTGTGTCATGTATATCTGATAGTTAATCAGTTTCTTTCATGTTCTATGCAACTGATTCTAATTTTATATTATATCAGCGGAACATGAAAAAAGTACCGTTTCATAGAGAACGTTATAGACCGGCCCTGTGAAGAAAAGAACAGGAGACACAACATTTCTTCCAAGTTCTGCAACACTGTAGGCCAAGCTGTGAACTAACACTTGCATGGTAAATTTCTATTCACAAGGGAACGGTGCACTTATAAAAGATTTAGTTGTATTAAGATTGTGTGCATATTTCATTAAACGTTGAACTGACCACAAGGGTTTAAGGTGTTAAATTAATCATTCAACATCAAGATTCAATAAAGTGTCACAATACTTGTGCTGCATAGTTGTGCATACCCACAAAACAGTTCCATCACCACCGAGAGTTACAATGAGATCAATCTTCGTATGTAATGTCTTCATTTCCTGATCTATCAAATATTTCAGATTAGTCGAGCAATAAAAGGTAGTCATATGTGACTGAAAATAGTAAATCAATGATATCTTAAAATCATCAACAAATAAAATATAGAAGAAATTTATTGGACATAATTCATCAATGAAAATGGAAATGCTTAAAAATAGATGACTACTTGAGCCTTAACAGCAAGCCAGTAATAGTTATAGCAATACAACAGTTACTGAGACTCTACATCACTTTGTTCTTGATAGTCTTGGTAAAGGAAACAGGTTATCTTGCACAACATCAACCAACTAGTTTAATATTGGGAAAAAATAATTGCCTGAGGTAACTAGATTTCATACCCCGTCACATGTTAAAAGCACGAGAGAAATTTAGGTTTTCAGTGTTTTACATTGAGATGGTACAAAACTACTCCCAATAAAATCATGGCAAGGAGCAGAAACTCAGAATATTACTTGAAAGTCAAGATGCATGCGCTGTCACTCTGTGGTGCATAAGTGAAATGGATCGGACTATAATCCTTCATGTAATATTAAATTATCTCCACATAGTATGTGTCATTCCACTAAGCAACAGAAACAATTATTTCCATACCAGGTTGCAGATTTTACAGATAACAAACATTCACCCATTCAAATTACAGTAAATATCATTCTTATATACTAATATTCAAAATTGGAAAAATGAAAAGTCTGAAGCAATGTGGAGAAATGCATTTGAATATACACCGAAAAAATTCTTACCATTATCCCATGTCTGAATAAAGCTGAAGTAAGAATCTTCGGTCAGTAGTTCCTTGCTAACTCGTGGCTCTACGAAGATGTTTATGTTATTATGTTCTTTAAGCCATCTGAAATATAAAAAAGACATACACAACACTTAGCACATGTGAGCAAAGATATTTAACGATACAGTTCCAGACACATAAGTAAACAGGACATAATAACGAAAAATAGTGCTATGTTCTTAATACAGACCTCCAGATAAGATAATAGTGAAAATTAGCATAGAAACTGAGAAACATACCTAACCATTTCGGAGCAGAGAGCATGCACAGCGTTGGAATTAGGTTTGGTCACAAAAAGAACTGTTTGTGGAGGGGATTCCCATTTTAGCAAAATCTGTAAGAACGGTATTTGTTGGCATGAAAAAAGGTGCAGCAGTAATGAGATTGTCTCAACGATCATTTCAGATAAGCGGAAACAAATAGGACTTTTTGTTCAAAATGAATCCAACTGAGCACAAAGTGCTACCTGTTTATTGCTGCGTTCTGCTGTTGTTATATCCCCTTTTTCAAAGGACACAAAATCATGCTTGTGCTGACCATTCTTATCTTCATTGCATCCCCATGAAAGTGTAAATGGTGCCTGCAAATTTGAGGAAAAAGTTCTTTAAAAAAGATAGAAGTTGACTTGACTATAAATAAACACTATTTCTTCCAACTGTACCAAAACATGGAAGACGTTCCTCTTAATTGCGAATCATAGGAAAAAAAAAGCACAGGAAACTCCTTGTGCTTATCAGAAATTTTCTTTTAACACTGAGAAAACCAAGGATAAGGAAATATAATTTTCAAGTTTAATGATGCATAGTTAACGTGCAAAAGTTACATCAATTTTATTGCTCAGACTAGATAGACAATATACTGAGAAATGGAAGTGCAATCTGAGAAATGGATAACAACACATTAAGTCAAATAATTAAAAAAGGCAATGTTCTTTCTAATCTTGAATCATCACTCACCAAGTCAGATTAGGTGAATCCTTAAAATAAAAATTGCAGTACATGTCATTGTCTCTTTATGCTATTGTGCACTGTTTGGAATACGCGCTGCGGGAGGGGAAGCTCTCGCGACCGCGCCGCTCGGGCAAGCGCGCCGCCGCCGCCCTGATCTCCCTACTCCGGCAACGCCTGCGTCCGCCGAGACCAGATCCGGGTTCCGCACTGCGCGCTCGTGTCCCTTGGTCCCGCAGGTCGCCCAGCTCTTCGTCCTTCGGCCTCCTTGCTCCGACTGCGCCATGTCCTCCTCCGTCGAGCTCCTCCATGCAGCTGCGCCATCATCGTCGGCCGCTCCGGCCCCGTCGCTCACCGCCCTGCTCTGGCCGCCGCGCTCGCCGTGGCCTTCCTCGCTGGCCGCAAGGCCGGCCCGGCCGTTCGGGGACGTCTCGACTCTGCGCCGGCCTGCCATTCTCCGCCGCCCGCCGCCCCCGTCCACTTTGCCGGCGCCTCCTCCGGCCGGCTGCCGGTGCCCTCCGGCCTCCTCCGCTCGTCATCGCCATCGCTCCGATCCACGGCTCCCGCGTCAAGCACCCAGCCGCCCTGCTCAGTTCTGGATCAGGGTCATGTGCCCCTGCCGCCTGCGTCACGTCTGCGCCCTACGGTCGTCGACTTTGAAGTCCCGGCGACCCCTCCCAGGCTGCTGGCCATGCTGCCTTGCCATGATGGTGGCCACATCCGCCCGCCTGCTGGGCCGATGAGCCACTGCTGCCTCACCTCCGCTGTGGACGACAGCCAGTTCAGCACCTGTAGGCGCGAGGCTGAGGTGACCGAAGGCTGGCAGCTCATCAAATCGCGTCACGGCCCGCGCCGCCCGGCTTTGGCCGCCCAAGCTTTCAAGCCCGGCTCCATCCCCAGCTGGCTTAAAGGCCGTTGCGGCCGTTTGAAAGGACATAGTCCGTTAATCTTGTTTTGATGTTTGATCACAACACATGGAAGTAGTTAACATACCGCTAAGTGTCCACAGGAATTATGATTGTCTACACCAAAAAGATACTAGTGTATATATCACTATGCAAAAAGGAAGAAAGCGGGCCATCGGAAGGTGAAGAGGCTGGCCCCGAGGCCGGTTCCGTCGGATGGGCGGCCGGCCCCCCAGCCGGCCCAGGCTAGCCCCGAGGCCGGTTCCGTCGGATGGGCGGCCGGCCCCCCAGCCGGCCCAGGCCGGCCCCAAGGCCGGTTCCGTCGGTTGCCGGCCAGCCCCCCAGCCGGCCCCGGGGCCGGTTTGTTCGGGCGCGACGTCACTTACCCCTTCAACGGCCATATTTTGAAGGGGACTATAAATGCCTCCTCACCTACCTTTGGACAAGTAGCTTGACCACATTGAAGAACACCATTATTGCAAGCTCAAGATTTGTTAGATCTCTCAATCCCTCCACCCAAACTCGTTGATACTTGGAGGATTGAAGGAGAAGGCCCGGATCTACATCTTCACCAAGCCGTTCTTCATTTCCCCCTCATTCACTTGAGGGACCCTTTGCTAGGATTTCCTTTGGGAAAACCTAGCTCATTATTGTACTCACTTGTTGTCTTTGTGACAGATTTGTAGCTGTTCGGGAGCCCCCAACCCAATTGTGGGTTGTGCCCCAGATCGTTGTTGTAAGGGCTCCGGATTCCGCCTTTGAAGGATTCCGATAGTGGAAGGTGAACCAAACCTTTGTGGTGCGGTTCATCGGAGAAGAAGGTGACGCCTTTGTGGCGGTTGAGTTTTGACCTTCGTGGTAGCTCACACCTCTCCAACGAGACGTACTCCCCTAAAAAGGAGGAACTCGGGATTACATCCGTGTCTCCGCGTGCTTTCACTTCGGTTACTTCTATCCTTGTTTATAGTCTTTACTTCGTGTATCTTGTTTAGTTGCTAGCTTGTCATATAGGTAAATTCACCTTAGTTGCATATCTAGAGAATTTACCTTTTGTGTCAAGCCTAATTTGAAAAAGTATTAAAATTGGAGTAGCACCTATTCACCCCCCCTCCCCCTCTAGGTGTCATACGATCCTTTCACCGTTGCCTGGCCCTGGTCACCGTGCATCTGTCTGCCGCGACCCCCTTCGGTGCGTGCGTTGCCTGGAAAACGGCCACCGGCTCGCGGTTGCTGCAACAAGTGGAGGCCTCTCAGCTCCCTCGCAAGCCTCGTCGTGCCGCCGCCGCTTCCTCGCCCCCGTCATGCTGCGACGGTCCAAGATCCCGCTCCTCGGTTCGGTCCAGGTAGGGGCTGGCCTCTTCCCCAACTTGTCCAGTCGCCGTTACCGGACTCTGCCGGCATCGGTGCGATGCCAGTACTTGGTGACTTTGTCGTCGTCCCGACCACCCCGGAGATGCAGACTGAGCTCCTCCGCGCTGAGCTTCACAGCTGCGTTGAGCGTGCTGGGAGTGTTTTGGCAAGTGTGGAGGCCGCCCTCGCCAAACTCCAGGTTGTGCCTGTTGTGTCCCTGCTGCCGAGATCCAGGTTGGTTCTGCCGATGGGGAGGCAGACATATTTGGAGAATTCTCCCCTTGTGGTACATCTTGCCCGTCACCGCTGAATGCTGTGCCGATTGCTTCTGGGAGTGAAGTCCTTGTCGAGGTCGTGGCTCCGGTACTGCAGATTATGCCTGAGCTGCAAAGAAGCCCTCTTCGCCTATTTCGATGGTGCATCCTAAGGAGATGGGGTCGTTGGGAGGGGCCCTGGTGATACCGACTGCGCCCTCACCGTCGTTGGAGCCCAGTCAGCCGCTCGCCTTTGTGGACCGTGGAGGTCCGGATGCTGCTATTGCTCCCTCACCTGTGGCTGTTGGCCAGGTGGCGTGTGTGGGTGATGAGGTGGCGGAGCCAGGATCCGAAACCTGTGATGTCATTTCAAATATGTGATGTCAAATACATGTGATTTTACTATCTTTTATTAATGTTTCTTAATATTTTTTGTTTGTATACAAACGATTTGCAAAAATCCTGTGTGGTCAATTGACCACACAGGTCATAAGGTGGCTCCGCCACTCTTGATAAGGTAGGTGCTTTGGCACCTAATTCTGAGGAGGTGAAGTCCATCCGGTAGCCCCTCTTTGACCGTGAAGGTATGTTGGCACGTATTGACGAGGCAGTCTTCGTGAAAAAACCTGGTGGTTTGCTCGCTTGCTTGGAGGCAGCTAGCCCTGGGTCTGGCAAGGTGATTGCTTGCCTCCTAGCAGAGGAGGCTTCTACTGGAAAGATCAAGAAGGTGAAGAAGGCTCTTAGGAGCATAGGCAAGAAGAGTGGCGCCATTGGTAAGGCGTCCGCACCTGCTTAATGGATGATACTCAGTCTCTTCGACCACCATCTCCAATTGGCTCGTCTTCGTTGATTTGGTGGTGTCCGTTGTCTTCAACCTTGTTTTCGTTGGTGGTTTCTTTGCGAGGTAGAAGTCCGAGGGGTCGTGGTTGGTGTTTGTTATGTTTATTTGTTCGGTTGACCGTGGAGTCATGGAGTGTCTTTCTTAGCGAGTAGTCCACATGGGGTATTTATGTATCGGTTTTCGCCCGGTTTTCCGTTAATTAACTGGGCAATTCTCTTCTTCTTAATAAATCGATGAGGCAAATCTTTTGCCTCCGTTTCAAAAAAAAAAAAAGTGCACTGTTTAATTCCATGAAATAAGGAAATAAACATAGCAGAGTAGAGAGGCATATAGTTAAACAATGTTTACAGGAAAAAATATCAGCGGCAAAATAAAGACCACCATTTATTTAAGCTATCATATAGTTTTCCCAATTCTTTTTTATTGGCCTGCTTTCATTAATCTGGGTGACAACAACTCAACAAGTATTTAGAGTAGTCCAGCAGCATCAGATTAGGAACAACTGGATATAAGTTGATTTTATCATCAAACAACATTACATAAGAACACATAAGCATTGCCATAACGTATATGAGAGTATTTTTGCCCAAGGGTACCTTTTTTCCAACAATCTTGCCATCTATATTTCGGTTAGGTCCAGGACACTGGTCCTGAAGAATTTGACGTGAACAGATCCCATGGTTTCCACAACAACCTGTTTGATCAGCCGAGGCAGTCTCCAGTGTCAGTTTGCTAGCCAGATGCTCTAGCTTGTCCTTGACACAGTTGTTGCAGCCTGCACATGTTCCAGTTTTAGTATTCATTTTCTTGTTAGAATAACATGCAGGTAAGACAAAGTGATCAGTTTGTCAACTTGCTGGCCGACATTCCTAATAGATCTCCAATCATGTTATTTGTATAATTAGGAAAATGATGTCTACCGGGCATTAAAAACTATGTTTACAGGCTTGTTTTGGAAAGTTCATTAAGATTCTTCGCAAAATGAGTCAGCAGAGGCAGAGCTAATGATTATATTATCACATATGGAAATATGACAAAAATATTTTTTGGGGGTATTATTTGATAACTAGCATGGACAACTAGTAAAATGCAAAATCCAGTGTCTACCTTTAATTACACTGTGATTTTTGTGTGCCTTGACTGCCTTCTCCAATTCATACTTGCGCTTCCACTCAGCTGCCTCTGCTTGAGCAGCAGCTTTTCCTTCCGCTACCTGTCGCAGTGCTTTTGCGACAGCTTCCAATTGCAAAGTATAAGTACATTAAATACATGAGTGCAATGAGATGAACAAATAAGTACTAGAAAGTACAGTGACAGACTTCAAATGGTGTCAAGTATTTGTATTATTACTTCTCATGGCCTCTGCAAACTCAACAAGGTGTGCGTCAGTTGACTCAGTAGGTGTTTGAGGAAGAAATGCATAAGCTGCCTTCTCCGATTCCGTCAGACCAACTGTGGTGACGAACCCATTTTCAGCTTGATGCGAGGCAGCCATACTAAGGTTTATTCCCTCATCACAGGCCTGTATCACAATAAATCGCATTAAGATAGCACGAAATCTGGAAAGCATAGAAGAGTTAACAAGCTTTCCATCATCAAACAGACCCCTAGAAAGAAGAGATATAGTACAACACAAATACTGCGGAGGCGTTTAAATTCTATAAAAAGCCTTTAAACAATGGTCGTCTATTTACAATAGTGATACCCTAAACAAAACCAAAAGCACAGGTCGTTTCATTGACTTTAAGTCTTAGTTTGCATCATATCATGACATCTGCGAAAATCCTTCTGTAATTAGACATCATAGAGAAAGCAGAAAGCAAACTTTGAGAGCATATTTAACTGTATAACTAGCCATAATTGTGCCTGGTAAGCCACCAAATCGTATTTACTCTCCGCAACATATAATCACGGTTTTCAATGCAGACTCACAATATTTTATTCTCAAATCCTTTTCAGTAGTGCATGAGTCACTATGTCACAAAGAAGTCAATGGCCAATATGACGCCATCCTTCTTCCAGGTGTCAAACATGAGTATTTTGCGAAAATCCATCTGTAATTAGGCATCGTAGAGAAAGCAGAAGGCAAACTTTGAGAGCATACTTAGCTGTACAACTAGCCGTTATTGTGCAAGCTGGTAAGGAACCATGTATTGCCTCTCCGCAACATATAATTACGGTTTTCAATGCAGACTCTCGATATTTTATTCTCAAAACCTTTTCAGTTGTGCATGAGTCACTATGTCACAAAGAAGTCAATGGCCAACATGACTCCACCGCATATCCTTCTTCCAGGTGTCAAAGTTGAGTATTTTATGTCTTTTTGTCAACCCGCAAAAAAGGAATTAAAAAATTAAGGGATAAATATTTTGAAATATTACAAAGGTGGACAAATTTGGAAAACAAATTCAAGTTAATCGACTGCAACTGATGAACTGAGGCACAATGTATAACCTCAAAGAGATAGTCACTAGTACTAAGTTAAGTTATGCATCTATGATGCAGAGGCCAGAAGACGGCAGTAGCTTCGATTTTATAAAAATAAAACATATTGAAACCATATTTAGATTATTGACACACTTAGTCTGTGATCATTCCATGTTTAGACCTGGTGCACATGGAACAGCTACAAATATTGGCCTAGTACTTGGAAAATGTGAACTAGGTTGAAAGAACTGAATTGAGTTACAGGATTGCTGTTTAATCACCCACTTCAGGAAAATCTTAGACTATAGGAACAGCAACTCGTTCATTGCCACACACTCTCGAATTAATTCTCTGCAATGCCCAAAATCGAACAGAAATTCCCATCCAAATCCACCACGCTATGAGCCTCTGGCCCCTTCCAGGCTTCCACCACAGCCAAGAATGGTATCACGAGTGCACGAATCCACCACATTAGCCATACCTATCCAGAGCAACTGAACTCTCCGCCCCAATTCGACCCTCGAAAATTCCCTAGATTCTCGGTTGATCCAACTGCAGAAGTAAAATTCAGAGGAAATCTCACGAGGCATGTACCTTCAGTGCGGCCTCGTTCGCGGACATGGCTTCGCGATCCACCTGCTTCCCCCCTTCTTCCCGCCGTCGCCGATAGGCCCGCCCGTTCACCCTCACAGTTTTTTTTTTTTTGATACACGTTCACCCTCACAGTTGGGGAGATGAGCTGTGGAGTTCCGCCTCTGTTCGGTTATTTATGGCTTGTGGGCGCTCGACGGCCCGAGTGTTGTGAGCTGTGACGGCTGGAAAGGACGACGGCCTTACGGGTGGGGCCCGAAAGACAGTGTAAGGCTCCATTTTAGTGGCCACGTTGGACCCACGGCACCGACGGTAAGGACTACCTACTACGCGGACAGCTGGTAGGTGCACAGAGTGCATAGGTCTTCTATCAATCTTGTACTAGCATGCGTAAATTTAGGTTATACAGATTGAACTGGGAGACTCTGCATATCTTGAAATTAGGCTTTGTGCATTGTGCAAATCTTAGTACATACTGTTACCATTGTGCTACTGTGTGCTTTTTATGCTTGTAACAACCACTCTCACCAACCTGACAAGTGACAAGGTACCCAAAGTCGAGTGGGATGTGGTGTATCTAATGACACTCGAATCAAATTTGCAGCTCACCAACGGCCACTACAATGTAAAAAAGGGGAAAAATCCAGTGCAGACAACCAAACGGCTAGTACAATGTACAAGGAGAACCTCTAGGTTCTACAGGAGCAACACGCGGTTGGTGACGACGTGTACCAGGAAAACCTCGAGGTTTTACGGGAGCAGCACGTGATCAACGACATCCTCTACCAGGAGGACCTGCAGGTTCTACCATGCGGACCGCGAGAGGTTTGCCCGTTTGCTCCTATGTGGCACCCCATCTACTTCTAAAGTCAGAACTTGCGGGGCATCGGAGTTGGAGGTGATGGCATCGCACCCGAAGCTCTTCCCATGTCAGCTGTGACGGTAATGGTCACGGCTAGTCCATAGGCCGGACAAGAAGTACGACCGCTCAGGACCCCGAGAAGAGAAGGCCCCCATTTGGTAAATATATAGTAATCGCGAGGTTATTATACAACCCAATAAAATATTTAATACTCCCTCGACAAAAAATTAAAGGTGTGTTTAGCAGCAAGTATTTTTGGAATACTATGATTTTATAAAAATATTACAATTTTACATACTTTGAGGTGTTCATATCTATAATATATTATGGTTCCATGGTATCCTTTTAGCCGTTATTTTTCAATATTGGAAAAGGTGGTCAAACGCTCTTTTTCTAAAACTGAGAAAGGAGAAAATAATGAAGTATTGCTTACACTGCACTAAAATAGTACTCCCTCCGTTTCTTGATATAAGGTGTCTAAGGTTTTGGCACGGATATTAAGACGTCAGTATTTTACATACGGTGGACTAAATTTTTACTGAAAAAATCAAGAGAAAGGAAGCCACAAACTGAAAACACTCTATCAAATTCCTCCAATATAGATTGTGACTCTTTTTTGATGGGTAAAATTGTCCATAAATCGTAATACACCTTATATTTTGAAAAAATTCACAAAACCTTAGACACCTTATATCAAGGAACGGAGGGAGTATAATATTGATATAATTTGGTTTTGAAATTTTTTGAGATTCCAAATAGAGCCTAAATCACAAATGACTTTTTCTGGTCAGCAATGCACAATTTTAACAATATTTTTTACAAGACAAAATGCAGTGATATCATATATACATCTCAATTCATACACTTTAGAAGTATTTACATGTTTAATTATGTGCAATACATTTTTATTTCATAAAATTGGTCGGCGACTTGTATACACGAGATGAGAGAGCATATCAAATAATAAATTTACATATGCAAACATACTACAATCCACACCATTTTATATTCATTGGTGATCAGTCTAAACAATGTTGTTTCAACATAGGGTAGAGAGCAGACACGGTTTGTTAAATTTAACTTGCTAGATAATTATGACAATGAAAAACGAAGTAAATAATGCGTCATTTTGGTTTAGTTTATACTCTGAAAGTTTCTATAAATATACTTACTTAATCATGCACTAGAAACCGCTATTGAGATATTTGTTAGATCAAATCCTTAATTACCATAAATTTGTATAAATTATATAGATTTTGAATTGAAGAAAAAATGGTTGTATACCGGATTTTGTTATAAGATGTACTATCTTTCATTTATATTCGGTACAAACAAAAAATACACACCAACCAATATTTAGTAAAAATGGAAGTTATGTTGTCAAATTATGCAAACAAAAAGAAGATTATAGTTTTAATACTGTAACATGCAAAAAAATAAGATTTAGATAAGTATAAAAGTTTAGTAAAAATTCAATTGGATCGGCCCTTCCAAATTCCTTGAGTTCCCTGGCCATTTGATGTTGTTTTTGGCCATGCATAATTGAAGTGCATTGCTAATAGTTGATGTCTAGAGGTGGTGGATCTGTATGGTCCGGGCGCAAATAGGCCAAATGCCAAGGGGAAGACTGTTCCAAGACTTGATTGAAAGTTTCACCCTAAAGATGATAGTACAACTGCAATGAACTATCGACTCCGGAAGCTCTATGTGCAGCTCCAAGATAGAAAAGTTGATGCTCGAGAAGCCGATGGGTTGTATGGCCGAAAAAGGCCCTTACCATCGCCAAGGAATATGTCAAAGGTTTGAGCATGACTGAGGGGCTGAGAAGGCAGACTGCATGAGCTCGGGGGTTCCGGTGGACAAGCCAAAGGACTTGTCGAAAGATCCCCTTGCGTGAACCCGTTTTGACCTTGTTCCCGCTCGGTGCTTGGACCTCGGACGTTACCAGGACTGTGTTCTCAGCTGATGGAGTAGTATAGTTTCTAGAATTTTGGATACTGAATAGAATATGGGAGCCTAGATTTTCTCGGATAATGATGACCCGTAAAACCTTTGTGTATTTTTCTGGCATAGAGCTCATGTGCAAAAAAATGTTGGTTTGCTCTACCATAACTCAAAGCACAGTCCACTTCCATACGGTGGAGGTGTGTGATGTTAACTAACTGTGCAGTGTTTGACCTTGAGACCTCTTTGGATAATAGAATGTTGTTCTTGTTCATGCTTTTTATGTGCTAGAAAATTGGGATTTTTCTTTCGCAAAAAATGAAAAAAAAAATTGGATTTTTTTGGTTGAATATTGTCCCATGTGAATCGCGAACTAACAAAATGTAAATGCTTGTATCGGTTTTCGTATTTTTCGTAAATCAACTGGTTAATTATGTTCTTCTTAATTTATATGCCTAGTACATATGTGAATTACAAATGGAAAAATGTTGGAACTATTGTATTTTAGGCCAGCCCATATATGTTTAATTCAATAATTCCTAGTGAAACCCAAAGTCACATGTGGCGTGAAGCGTGATGTTTGCGTTGGGAATCCCCAAAGTGGAAGGGAATAATGTAGACGGTAGCAATAATTTCCCTCGTTTGAGAACCAAGGTTATTGTTGGGTTGCGTATATCGAAAACAAAAACAAAATCGCTTCGCTACGTAACACCCAAGATCAATCTATGAAGATGTAACTACATGATTAGATCTAGTACTCGCAAGCACCTTTAGCCGAAGATGGTGTTGGTGTAGATTTCGATGAAAAGTGATGAAGATTATCACGGAAAGCTTGGCGGTGAGAATGTTCTGATTCCACGCTCCGCGTACAAGATCTAAGGTATGGTCCCTCCACGGTATCCACGCGTCCAACACTTCAACCCGCCAGCACTCCGTCATCCAGGGATCGGTGCCAGCGATAGAGAGAAGTGCGGTGACCCAGCACACCACTGCATGTTGTAGTGTACAAGTCATTGATGTAACACGCATGGAAGGACCTCTCCGCAAATATTACATCCCTCAGAGTTGTACAACAGAAACATAGCTGGTCCAAGGTAACACTATAGGATTACAACACTATTCAATACAAAATCTCGAGAACCTTCTTTACAGATAGAAGTAAGTCTCGTGCAAATGAAACATCAAAAATATCCAAATCGTATCACTAAGCTGGATATCAGCTCTATCTCTAATTCCTATTCCGCTACTGCTGTTGTCACAGCCCTACTCTAATCCATCTGGAATATCTTTATCCAAGTTGTACTCCTTCTTTCAAAATGATGTTGTCTCCTCCATCGGCAGTGTTATCGTTATATACACCTGGACAAGGTGGTCGTGATCCTTCTGTCGGTGAAGTAGCTGTTGACTCCTTCAAGCTCCACCAGGTAGGTTTGGACTCCTTGTTGAAGACCTCCTCATCGTCGTCATGGATATCTATCATCTCCTTGGATGTCTCCAAAAGCCTAAGCAGGGGGTCAACGAGGAAAGGGTGAGCAACACGAGCGTTACTCAGCAAGTTCAAATAATATAGGAAAGAGTTTTTGTTTTGAATGCACTAGCTACTGCCATGACCAACGGTCATAGGCATAATGCAAGTTTTTGGAAAACATTTCTTCAAAAGGTCAAGTTTTACTTCAGAAAACTATGCTCACAGCCTCCACGGGTCTTTAGTCATCACTTGGGATACCTTTCCCGCAGCGTTCTGTAGTTCCTTCCGGGAACACGGATGTGACAGTCACAATTTCTTGTTGTTGACTTTGCAGAGCTGCGTAACTTTACCCATGAGAGAAACCCAGCCTTGTTGCCTTTCCGGGCGATCTTTCCCGTCCATACTTCCATGGTATGGGGCCAGGTGTGAGTCCAAAGCCAATCACCGCCCTCTCCGCACAACACATATCCGCCCATTTGTGACGCGGCTGGTAACTAAGACCACTGGCCCGCCACCCCTCCCGAGCTTCTATTCCAGTCACCCCGTCGAGTGGGAAGGTCACGCGCTTCCACGCAGTTGCCCGCCGCAACGGACGCAACCAGGTAATAGCCTGCCGAGGATATGTGAACGAGAGAAGATACGGCTGACTTTTACCGTCCATATTAGATCTCATGGTAAACGCTTCAATACGGCGAGATGAGTGTAAAATGAGAAGGTTCAATGTGTGTGAGATAAGATGATGAATTAAGATGATAAATTCATTTTTGTGAGATGACATTTGTATGGATGATATAATGAAATGATTCCTAGATATGTAATTGGAATAATTGTGGTTTATGGGCATTTAAATTATAAGGTTGTCATTTTATTGAATTTTTTATCAGAAGTGTCGAGAGTTAGGAAAGGTCATGTCCAATTCTGGTTTGCATCGACTAAAATTCTATTTTCGATTTAGTTGTTAAAAAGATCATGTCGAAGTTTATCGCACTCCACCAGATGATCTAAACCCTAATTCACCTAGTCGAGAGAAACATCGATCACTTTGCATTATTTAATTTAACACGCCAAAATTTCCCGTGTTTTAGATGCATGACATGCAAATGCACAAATTCTATTTCTACCCTTCCGGCTCTCTAAACTACGGGGTATTACATCCTCCCACCGTTAAACTAAACTTCGTCCCGAAGTTTCGACTCATCTCACACTGAATAAGGTAAGAAAGAACATTTGCATATGTTGATTCACACAAAATCCTTTCCGACGTGATCGTTAATCAAGGTGATCCCTTGTCCAAAATCCTTGTATATAACCTCCAATGGTCCTTATTATCCATCTGTCGACCCTCATCGAGTATTTGATCCATTCCAATGATCTTACTTTTTCTTCATGTCTCTCGATTTATCCAATTCGACTTCTTACATTACCCTGACTTTGTAACCTCTGTCGAAGATCCTCGTCTTCCACCTTATGATCCTCCCATTGGATTGAGGATATTTTCCTTATAATCTAAAGATTACGGTGACTTTATTTATGGTGGTAAACTCATCGCCTTTACTCCACAACCTCTGGGATAACTGTCCCTTACCGACTATATAGAACATAATTCTCCCTTCGTGGTTTCTTTCCTCAAAATGGATTAGACACTGGTAGTCCATCCAACCATGATTACTCTATCTTACAGTAATTCTCATATCACTTGTAATCAAGAGAAACAATCCTTTCGATGTCAATCTCCTCATATCCTGGTACCGTTACGGTAGACTTTCTTATCCTTGAAATATAGTCTCTTTTATTCAGTCTTTCTTAGATCCTCTAGTCATAGCTTCAATGATTGCTACACTCTGATAACCCACAAGTATAGGGGATCGCGTGTAGCCTTTTCGATAAGTAAGAGTGTCGAACCCAACGAGGAGCTAAAGGTAGGATAAGTATTCTCTCAAGTTCTATCAACCACTGATACAACTCTACGCACACTAAACGTTTGCATTATCTAGAAAATAAAACTACGGTAGCAATACGGGTATGAGAGTAGTTTTGCAAGATAATAAATACAAGAAAGTAAATGTTAGTGCTGCAGCAATAAAATACACTAAGTAACCATATACTAACAGTACCATGAGTGTGGAAAAGTGGTGGTAATTGTGGTGGCTTTGTCCAAGATTAATTAGTGAAGGTACTTGGTTCATTGTCTTCGATGCAGTTTTCTATGTGGGAGAGGCTAAATATACATGCACTCCACTACTTGGGATTACAAGTACTATATGATTGGATTGTTAGAAAGCATCCGCAAATACTAACAATGCATTAAGGTTTCCCCAACCATAGCCTTAAGTTCAAGGTCCTCTTACTCCCATACGTGCAACTAATCGGTTCGCGTTCTCAGGTTTCTGTCACTCCGGCAGAACTTCCCCCGCTTCGTTACAAATACTACCAACCCTAGGGTGTTTGATCCATGCGCGCAAATATAATGGACACCAAAGGACAGCACCATATAGACATACAACTCTAATGAACCTCATGCATTCAATTAAGCAATCAAAAGACAAATAAACTACGGAAACATGATGTAAATCATAGGATAAATATTATAGCATCAAACACCATGTTTACATAGGACGGTACAGAGGTTTGTGGGAGGATGAACCACTGAATACAAGGAGGAGATGGTGATGGAGATGGCGGTGAAGACGGCGGAGAGGGGCAGCGCGGCGGCGCAGGGCGGCGGCGGCGCCGGCGGTGCGGGGAACTCCTTTCCCCGCCGCCGGCAAGCTTGGGGAGCGCCGCCCCTTAGCCTCCCTCCTTCATGGCTTCTTGGGAGCCCTCCCCCATGGAGATGGGATCCATGGGGGAGGCAAAAACGTGGCTTTTGGTGGCTGAAATTCGTGGGTGGAGGAGTCCTCCACGAATTAGGTTTCCTCCCTTTATATATCTTCTCGGATTTCCGTCACCCCTTTTAGGGTTCCACCAAAACGGGCCTACAGGCCGCGTCCGAACTCCGATTGGGCTGATCTCGGGCTTAAAATCTTCGTATGGAAAATTGTGACAACTTTCGTAACAGCCAGGTCTCCATTGACGTCATCTTCGAGGGTCAAACTGGCAACTTCGTAAAAAGTTCTCAGACAGATTTCAGGAAAGTCCCAATTCGACTCCAACAAGGTTTCCTCTTGTATTCTTGATAATTTCTACACATCAAAGAGTAAAACAAGAACATTGTGCACTTTTGCAACTATTAGTAGGTTAGTCCAAATAAATAATAAACTTAATATAAAACAAGTGCTAAAAGCATAAAAATGGCATGAAACAATCAAAAATTATAGATACGTTTTGGACGTATCAACATCCCCAAGCTTAATTCCTGCTCGTCCTCGAGTAGGTAAATGATAACAAAATAATTTTTGATTGTAAATGCTATGATCAGGTCTTTAACAATTGCATGATGTATGGATAATAAAACTTAGCAATCATGTTTCCTAATGAAAAGTATCAACGAACTAAGAGCTTATAACATGAAATTTATAAACATCAACAAGATTGTAATGACCATAATAAAGCATGATAGAGTGGTATCTCGCTTGCCCTTAATTGTGGAGCAAAACATAAATGCCAAGGCACCTCTGAAGTTCAAGTGAAGACTAGATATAGAGATATCAAAGATAAAAGCATCATGGTTATACCTCAATTAATCGTATTCTGGGACAAGCACATTACACTAAGAACGACAGCTATGCTCTCGAAGAAGTGCTCAAAGAAAGGATGGTGACTCAACAAAAAATAAAAGATTGGCCCTTCGCAGAGGGAAGCAGGGATTAACACGTGCTAGAGCTTTTTGTTTTAAAAACAGAGGTAAAAATGTTTTGAGAGGTGTTTGTTAATTGTCAACGAATGGTAGCGGGTGAGAACAGTATTCTACCTGTCAAACGGACTTTTAAGAGCGGCTCCCATGAAGGACGTTATTTCTACCAGCAAGGCAGATCATCCCTCTTTCTCTTTGGTTTACACACATTCAGGTATTTCACTGTTTGTCATTGCTTACTGATGAATCAGGGCAAAAGTGTGAAGAGAATTAATTGGTTAAAGTTGTAATTAATTGGGACTGGGCACCCCGTTGCCAGCTCTTTTTGCAAGTTATTGGATAAGCGGATGTATATGCCACTAGTCCAGGTGTAAAAGTCCATTTGACAAATAGAATAAAGAATAACCACACTAATTCCTCATGAGCTAGTAAACATTGACACAAAAAGAGAAATATTTTGAAGGTTTTAAAGGTAGCACATGCAAATTTACTTGGAATGGCTTGAAATACCATGCATAGGAATTTTTTGGTGGACTCTTTGGGATAACTTGGTTTTAAGGATTTGGATGCACGAGCAGCATTCCCGCTCAGTACAAGTGAAGGCTAGCAATAGACTGGGAAGCGACAACCACGAGAGCGATAACGGTCATAATCATGCTTGCGACAAAATAAAATTAACGGAGGCATAAAAACGATACTAAAACTCTGAGGCAAAATAGATCATCAAGGCTTAATTGACTTTTATTTTTCAGTCATAACATGTGTGAGCATGTGCCAAGTCGATTCAAGTGAATTATTCAGAGGAGGATACCACAATACCATACCATCTTATGAACAGGACAATGCATGTTGATATCAAAATAACATAATATGCACTATTAGCTAGTTGAGACTAACCATAAGAAAACATAAACTACTAAACAGTATTATTCACACATCATTTTTAAGTTTCAACAAGTAATCCATTAACCAAGTAAACATTGAAAACAGAGGATAAATAAAATATGTGACGATCCACTTATTAATGTAACTGGTGTTTGATGCTAAGATAAATAGATAATAAAATACAGCCGCTTCAAGTTTAGTTAAGTTCCTATGTTGCTCAAAAAACAAAGTTTAAAGGTTTGCAAACCGTGGGGTTATTGATGAAGAGGGATGCGGGGACATCCCCAAGCTTATGACTTTGGTAATTCTTCAATATTCCATAGTTTGGTGTTCCTTCATTCTCTGTGAAAAAACTTCAACACAAAAACTTTCCCATTCTTTTCTGCGGTTAGACATTAGTACAATAGATAATATTTCCCAAGTGCTACTATTAAACCAAATAAAATTTTGTTTTTAAGTTACAGAAAGGTTGCTTAAATGGCCAACTTATAAATGAAAGGTAAGAACCATTAAAAATCAAATGAAAACGAAAAGAGGCCACTCTTGCAACAAAAGTCAGAATCTGTCCAGAAAAACAGCAGCTGGAAAACGCAATTTTTAGGTGCACTTAAACATGCCCGAAATTTTAGCCAATTTTTGTACATGCAGAGGATTAGGTGCTACAACATCAGTAATTTTTTCGTGATTTTTAGAGCTTCCAGTAAAATATGAAAAATCGCGCAATAAGCAGTAGATACCGAAAACAGAAAATCACTTTTTACATATGTATCAACTAAGCTAAATGGATAAAACTTGGTACTTTATTTTTGATAAACTAAGAAACCAGAGGCTAAGCAAGACCTAAACATGCTAGCTACAGCAAGGAAAACTCTAAAAAAAATCAAAAGTAAAACCCAAATAAAGAACCAAACAAAGAAGCAAAACAAAAGAAAATATTTTTGTTTTTTGAATTTATAAGTGAAAGTAAAGAAGCAATCGAAACCAAATAAGGAGCCTAATAAAACTAAAGAAGGTAAAACCAAGACATATAAAAGCAATTATAATACAAGTTAAGACAATACATATCATGTGGACGGGTAATATAGAGTATGAACGAGACAACCTCATGTTAGTTGATGAATAGGGGGATGACTCGGGCATCCCCAAGCTTAGATGATTGTATCTTCTTGAATATGTTCTTGGGATGCACCTACACATCCCCAAGCTTGAGCTCTTGCGTCTTCTTATTCATCTCATATCACCATATTGATTAGATCTTATAAGCTACATCCACATAAAACTTCACAAAACTCATTAGTAGGGTTAGTACTCATTAAATAAAATCCACTCATGTTCAAGCATTGACAAGTTTTATAATTTTTACTCAACATTAGCCACTGTATATACTAAGGTGTTCATGATTTCCGTTGTCCGTCGAAAAACTAATGAAACTAACAACACCAAGTACAATATTGAATAAACAAAGAAATCTGTCAAAACTGAACAGTCCGTAAAGATGGCATTCAACGAGATAGTTAAGTAGCTCAAATCGAAAAACTTTAGTCTAATGAAAGAAAGATAATAATCTCAGGTTTATGCACAAAAATTTTCAAGTCAAAATACTATTCTGAGATTTATCACGATTTTATTTACAGAGAAGCACAAAATCTGTCTAAACAGAACAGTCAGTAAAGATCGAATTTTTCGACCTATCTACGTACCTTAAATCAGAAAAAGTTAGTCTAATGAAAGAAAGCTAATAAGCATCACTTTGCACTCAAGAAATTTCAGATCAAGATCACGTTCTGGTGATTTTAAACATTTAATACGGTGGAGCACAGAAAATCTGTTTCTGGACAGCAAAGTAAAACTATCAACTTTCAATTAACTAAGACTATTATTAGCATTTTATTTTTATGTACAGAGGTATATACACAATATTTACAATATTTACATGTTTTTAATGAAAAGCTTCCATGGAAAGATTTGTTTTGGTTTCATAGGCATGAACACAAGTGTTCAAGGTCGACCCCCATTTAACCATTACTCATCTTTCCAATCACTTTTCTTTTTGAAAACGTTTTTAGATAACAACTACACCTAATTTTTTTTGTAATTCGCATTCCCTATCCATAGTAAGATAAAGAACAACTTAATACTGAAAATAAAAACTACTTAGAGATAAAGCAAACAAGTGCACACAAGAACATTAACCTACGCTATGGCTCCCCGGCAACGGCGCCAGAAAAGGTCTTGATAACCCACAAGTATAGGGGATCGCGTGTAGCCTTTTCGATAAGTAAGAGTGTCGAACCCAACGAGGAGCTAAAGGTAGGATAAGTATTCTCTCAAGTTCTATCAACCACTGATACAACTCTACGCACACTAAACGTTTGCATTATCTAGAAAATAAAACTACGGTAGCAATACGGGTATGAGATAGTTTTGCAAGATAATAAATACAAGAAAGTAAATGTTAGTGCTGCAGCAATAAAATACACTAAGTAACCATATACTAACAGTACCATGAGTGTGGAAAAGTGGTGGTAATTGTGGTGGCTTTGTCCAAGATTAATTAGTGAAGGTACTTGGTTCATTGTCTTCGATGCAGTTTTCTATGTGGGAGAGGCTAAATATACATGCACTCCACTACTTGGGATTACAAGTACTATATGATTGGATTGTTAGAAAGCATCCGCAAATACTAACAATGCATTAAGGTTTCCCCAACCATAGCCTTAAGTTCAAGGTCCTCTTACTCCCATACGTGCAACTAATCGGTTCGCGTTCTCAGGTTTCTGTCACTCCGGCAGAACTTCCCCCGCTTCGTTACAAATACTACCAACCCTAGGGTGTTTGATCCATGCGCGCACAAATATAATGGACACCAAAGGACAGCACCATATAGACATACAACTCTAATGAACCTCATGCATTCAATTAAGCAATCAAAAGACAAATAAACTACGGAAACATGATGTAAATCATAGGATAAATATTATAGCATCAAACACCATGTTTACATAGGACGGTACAGAGGTTTGTGGGAGGATGAACCACTGAATACAAGGAGGAGATGGTGATGGAGATGGCGGAGAGGGGCAGCGCGGCGGCGCAGGGCGGCGGCGGCGCCGGCGGTGCGGGGAACTCCTTTCCCCGCCGCCGGCAAGCTTGGGGAGCGCCGCCCCTTAGCCTCCCTCCTTCATGGCTTCTTGGGAGCCCTCCCCCATGGAGATGGGATCCATGGGGGAGGCAAAAACGTGGCTTTTGGTGGCTGAAATTCGTGGGTGGAGGAGTCCTCCACGAATTAGGTTTCCTCCCTTTATATATCTTCTCGGATTTCCGTCACCCCTTTTAGGGTTCCACCAAAACGGGCCTACAGGCCGCGTCCGAACTCCGATTGGGCTGATCTCGGGCTTAAAATCTTCGTATGGAAAATTGTGACAACTTTCGTAACAGCCAGGTCTCCATTGACGTCATCTTCGAGGGTCAAACTGGCAAACTTCGTAAAAAGTTCTCAGACAGATTTCAGGAAAGTCCCAATTCGACTCCAACAAGGTTTCCTCTTGTATTCTTGATAATTTCTACACATCAAAGAGTAAAACAAGAACATTGTGCACTTTTGCAACTATTAGTAGGTTAGTCCAAATAAATAATAAACTTAATATAAAACAAGTGCTAAAAGCATAAAAATGGCATGAAACAATCAAAAATTATAGATACGTTTTGGACGTATCACACTCCTGGTGTTACTTTTTCTCAGGATCTCAACTCCATTACTTCCATGCTGTCTCAACATTTTCCGATAATACTCATCTCTTTTGACAAACTTCATGATATTGAAAACTCAATTCAACCTTCAAATATTAATTGTCTCTTCGACTTCAGAGTCTGGTAAAGATTGTCGACAATGCTCATCTCTTTTGAAGACCTTCTGGAGCATTAATTCAGTACTATCTCACTGAAATACTCCTTTCAAACTTCACCTTTCTTTTTTCCAAATACTATCCAAATATACTTGTTCACTCTCCCTCTTGGAATTTCCTAAGACTTTCTCGGTTCTGACCTTCTGTCAGTCGAGCTTCCTCCAATTAGCTCCATCCAATCGAGCTTCATAGATTACCTTTCCGCTTGAACTTCCACAGTGTGTTCTTCATGGTCCCACGAAGAACACGTGGTATATCCACCATGTAGTCTATACCCCTTATCGTCCTCCGGTAAAGAGATACTATATCCTCCTATACCTCCAATAGTTTCCCGAAGAACAAGTGGTACGTCCACCATGTTGTGAACAACCAATAAGATCTCCCGGTAACTTGGATACTTATTATGTTAGCATTCCATTTGGCTCATCCGATGGTCTCAAGAAAAGAGTTGCACACGTACTTGTGCAATGGATGATATGTTAACTTCAAACTTGAATAGGATGTTGGTCATCAAGGTAAAGTTCAGCTGACATATTATTTCCTTCCTTTCTGATACTTCAGGCTAATTCCAAACAGTTGCGACTTGTTTGACCATGTAACTTACCTTGATTGCGTCTTCCATAATCCAAGTGGTCATCTCTAAGATGTCAATTCTCTTGGTAATACATCTTTCTCTACAATTGCTCGAGATATAAACTCTGACTTTGGTACCTCGACATCATATGTGGTGAGGTGCCTTCATCCACATTGATCTACCTTCTAGACTTGTCGTCAATCCACGACAAAGCTAAACTCTTCTACCATGGTTATGTTGCCCTCTTGAACACTGGACTCTGTTATTGCCCTTCTTGACATGGTTGATGTGTCATCTCTGAGATCTCAACGTGCTTTCATCCAAGTACTTTACTTCTGTCATCCCTTTTTGACTTATCAACATTTGTCAGATGACTTTCTCATCCACTCCTTCTTGTAATTTGTTTATGTATCCAACACCAAGTTATCTTCTTGTAAATGTCCATTCTCTAATCATGATATCTTGTTTGGCAGTTACTTCTCCACTTCTGTTTCTGGTAATACCTCAGATTAGACGATCAACTTGCCAGTTATTTTTTTTAAGATCTGAAAATATCCATGTTCTTCTGGTCTTCTTACTCCTTTATCATCAAGCTTATAATACTCTTAGACTCCTAAGTTCTGCTAAACTCATTCTCAAACTCCATTTAACTAGTATCAATCCTCTTTATTGCTCCAACAATAACTTCTTCCACCAAGTTATGACAACCTCATATGTATCCTCCATATTTTCCTTCTTCCTTCTTGATCTTGGACTTCCATGGAAAGACTTCATAACTTGATATACAAAAATGGCATAATCTTCCTTCTGGGTTATTCCTCCTCATGTAGCGTTTCTTGTGTCATCTTCGGTAGATCTTCGTCCAATTTGTGATGATACTCTTACTTGAACTTACTTCATTCCTCCTCCAGGCACTGGTAAAACATGTCTCCAGATCCAAATATGACGTGACACTCTCCACATTCCATATTTGTAGCTTTATTGACTTCTGTCTTCTGGACTTCCTTCCCTTCATGAGCTTTCTTTGCTGCCTCATCATGTTAATAACTCGTCTCTCCCTCACACTAACTCTAACTACCTCTAGATTAGTAACATCAAGAAAAGAAATCAATGTGACAATCATGCCATTGTACATTAACTCCTAACTTCATGTACCAACCTAGTCAATCAAAAATCCAATAAGATCCAATAAATCCGAATGCAGTTATATAACAAACATGCAACATAAGCCCATAAAGTAAATAGTACTTTGAGTAAAAACATCTCAAGTACCCAGGCTTAGATGCTATACACTACAAGATAGGTTTATATCACCTTATAGTCCTGTTCTAAACAACTCTTTGACTCAGTAGTTACCCCAACTGCCCATTTGCAAAGGGATAATGCTAAGACAAAGTACTCATAGAGTAGTTGTGGTCTAGTTTGGTTACATCCAGAACTAAACTCCATGTAAATTGAATCCTCCATTTGGCTTGAACAAACATCTCTTGACATATCTGGATCCTTCATGGAATTGTTGATTGTACACCATAAGTAGTATTGTAGCTTCCTTCATTGTTTATGCCATCTCCTAATATTCTTACGACTCTATACTATACTAAGGTGAATCTCCTTTGAAATGAAACTTTAGGGTATTGGCATCCTCTCCATAGTTACCATACTTGATTATCTTCGATTCTTCACCATCATCAGACTTCTCCCGCCTTCCCGTCTTCACAAACTCACGATAGGGTTCTACTTCACCAGATGTCTTCACATATATATGGTGGTATTATCAATGATACCTTATAGGTAACACTGATTTGGATATAAATCTATTTGGGATAATAACTGGTAGAGAATAGCTTCAACTTGCCCTACCAACTTGAAAATAAATGAGGTAGATAAGTACCTCTAAACGAATAGTCAAAAAAAAATACTCTAGTCGAGTAAGAAAATCTATACAAGTATAACATTAGTATTCTCAAGTGAATAACCATTATAGTTGTAGAAAGATATGGTTTAGATAAGATAACTTCCTATAGTCTTACCAACCTAAAAGTCTCCTAAAAGGGTTTTAATCCTAAGGTCGTTTTGCTCTGATACCATCTGCGGTGACCCAGCACACCACTGCATGTTGTAGTGTACAAGTCATTGATGTAACACGCACGGAAGGACCTCTCCGCAAATATTATATTCCTCAGAGTAGTACAACAGAAACATAGCCGGTCCAAGGTAACACTATAGGATTACAACACTATTCAATACAAAATCTCGAGAACCTTCTTTACAGATAGAAGTCTCGTGCAAATGAAACATCAAAAAGATCCAAATCGTATCACTAAGCTGGATACCAGCTCTATCTCTAATTCCTATTCCGCTACTGCTGTTGTCACAGCCCTACTCTAATCCATCTGGAATATATTTATCCAAGTTGTACTCCTTCTTTCAAAATGATGTTGTCTCCTCCATCGGCAGTGTTGTCGTTATATACACATGGACAAGGTGGTCGTCATCCTTCTGTCGGTGAAGTAGCTGTTGACTCCTTCAAGCTCCACCAGGTAGGTTTGGACTCCTTGTTGAAGACCTCCTCATCGTCGTCATGGATATCTATCACCTCCTTGGATGTCTCCAAAAGCCTAAGCAGGGGTCAACGAGGAAAGGGTGAGCAACACGAGCGTTACTCAGCAAGTTCAAATAATATAGGAAAGAGTTTTTGTTTTGAATGCACTAGCTACTGCCATGACCAACGGTCATAGGCATAATGCAAGTTTTTGGAAAACATTTCTTCAAAAGGTCAAGTTTTACTTCAGAAAACTATGCTCACAGCCTCCACGGGTCTTTAGTCATCACTTGGGATGCCTTTCCCGCAGCGTTCTGTAGTTCCTTCCGGGAACACGGATGTGACAGTCACAATTTCTTGTTGTTGACTCTGCAGAGCTGCGTAACTTTACCCATGAGAGAAACCCAGCCTTGTTGCCTTTCCGGGCGATCTTTCCCGTCCATACTTCCATGGTATGGGGCCAGGTGTGAGTCCAAAGCCAATCACCGCCCTCTCCGCACAACACATATCCGCCCATTTGTGACGCGGCTGGTAACTAAGACCACTGGCCCGCCACCCCTCCCGAGCTTCTATTCCAGTCACCCCGTCGAGTGGGAAGGTCACGCGCTTCCACGCAGTTGGCCGCCGCAACGGACGCAACCAGGTAATAGCCTGCCGAGGATATGTGAACGAGAGAAGATACGGCTGACTTTTACCGTCCATAGCAGATCTCATGGTAAACGCTTCAATACGGCGCAAGGATCACTGTGACATTGGTAATTAATCCTAGGTATATACTTTCCCGTACAATGGAACCTCCACCACAACATCAAACCGTGGTTCCATTGCCAGCCAAACAATATATATAGCAATTCACATCATTCGAAAATAGTTTTTCTTTTTTTTCAATGCAATGGTAATATTATGTTTTTGAAAATAGTTTTTATAAAAATAGTTCAATAAGGATATGCAAGAATGAACTTGCCTGTGGTAGAAGTGGCAATTCAATCCTTCGGGGTTCTAGGGTTTGCGGTAAAACCCTGAGTTCTGAAAATAGCAAGGTAATCCTGATAAGGACTACTGAAAAATCTAGCAGCATGCTATTATGCATAATCATGAAATGCATCGTCATTACCCCAAAAATACCCAAGCTCACAAGTGTAAGCCACGTCTTATGCGATATTTTGATTACTTACTTAATTTAGGGTTTAAGACTATTTATGTTTTATAATTTTATTTGTTTGTTACTCACTTTGAATTGTTATAACTTAAGTGTTACCACTTTTTAGTGAAGTAACTAATCATTATCATATTTAAGAATACTATTTAAGTGAAACTAAATACTTCAAGTATTTGACTTAATCAAATAATATTAGTTAGGGATAATTCAATAAGTGCTCAAATTTTAGTGTATATGTTTTATTTCTTAGAACAACTTATTAATATGTTTAATATTATTTGGAATACTCAAATATTCCTTAAAGAAAACTTTTATAAGAAAGGATCTTTTATTTTAAGCAAATCTTGTTAAGAACATTAGTTAAAAAAATCCTAAAAGTATAATGACAATAATTTTGAATAAACCATGAGTCCTCTTTTTAAGACCCTTAATGAATTTTAGTACCAATCCTTGTTTGAATATATTATTTAGATAAGGAATTTGGGTCAATCCCAAATTCTTTATTTTTGAAATCATAATCAATCAAATTTTTACATGTGGTAAAACCTTCAAAAATTCTATTAAAAATCACTTTTGGAAACAAGGAAAAACATAGATGTTAAAACCTATTTTTAGTTGATTTTTCTGAGGTGTAAAACTGTGTGAAAAATTCATTGAAGTTTGAGTAATTTGAAGTGGTAAAAATTACCAATTTATCCCTGGGTCAAAAGACCAGTCAACCAACGGTTGACCCCTCTCTAGAGGCTGACCAACTGACCCCACCGGTCAGTGGCTCACTCGTCTCTCTCTCCCCCTGCTCTGTCTCGCCCCCGTGCTCTCTCCCGCGATCCCCAAATCACCGCCGCCGTCGCCCTGCTTCCACGGCCGGCTCCGGCCACCTCGGCCGCCGTCGTCGGTCGCAAAGGACGTGCCCCCTTCTTCTCCACCTTCCCATCCAACTCGATCTGGTTTTCTTCCCCTCTCTGGTTCACACGCAACCCTACTACCCCGCTAGGGTGTTGGTTCTCGACGTGGCCTTGCTGCGCCGCCGCGCTCCTGCGCTCGGCTCCGAGCATAGGGCGCCTAGGTGGTGCTGCTCCCCTCGCCATGGGTGCTGAGATGGCGTGCTCGCCTCCTCTGGTGCGGTGCTGTTCATCTTCAACCTCCGGCCCCCTCTAGGGTTGCGCAGACACTGCTCTGCCGTCCCTAGAGCTACGGTTGAGGTCGACAGGTACCATCTTCCTCTCCTCCTTCTCTCTACTCTCTCGGTTCCCTCGATTTCTTGCTCGACTAGCTCTAGCAGTAGCTATCCGTCCCGAGACATAGTATAATCAAAGTATTACTTTGTATTTTAGGTGACTGTGATGAGCTATACTAGCTCGTGTTGTGCTTCACTGGATTTGGTGCTAGTTGCAAATGATTTAATTCATGCTAGCTGTGGTGGATGATTTCCACTGAATAACTTGATAAATTTGTATTTGCTCACTATGATACCTCCTCTGAGTGTGCACAGTGCTCAGATCCCTGCCAAGCATGATCTGGTGATCCTAGAGTTGCTGGAATGATTTTAAAAATCTAATCTTGGACAGATTTGGCTATTTGAACAAATAAGAACAGATTCTTGCTTGATTACTTAGCTCTGCCAATGATAAAAAATATTTATGAGGCATTTTAATTCTTGGATAAGGACAGATTATTACCAAATGGATGTTAAGCTCAGTGATGAATTTATTTACCAAATCTGAGAGCAGAAAACTCTCTAAACATTTAGAAATTGGGTGTGTTTGCCAGATCTTGAATCTAGGGTGTGCACTCCTGATATTTAAGTGTTTAGTGTTGTTTTCATTAATTTATTCTTGGTTAGCTTTGTTTACTTGATTCAGATGATCTCCTCCTTTTACTAAAGATAAGAACATGTGTTTTGCTTGATTTCGTGGCCCTGCCTATGATGCAAAGGCTGAGGCACATTTCTGAATAAGAACAGATACTTTTTAGTTGCTTTTAATCTCTGTGATGAGCTATACATAGCACTTCTATGCATAACTGAGAGATATATTTCTTTTTCCTCATATCTTCTGATAAGAACAGAATACTGCACCCCTCTCCTCTCTTTCCCTCTCATCTAATGATAAGAATAGATGCTGCCCAAGATTTGGCCTAGTAATCAACCTGCTTCATGAAGAGAAGCTTGGTTTTCTGGAATATGATGAAAACCTCCTTCTTGTGGCTAGCCTGCTCCTCCTCTTGTGGATCTCCTGCTCCTCCTCTTGTGGATCTACTCCTCTTGCGGATAGCCTGCTCCTCCTCTTGTGGATAGCCTGCTCCTCCTCGCTGCTTGACCTATTTCCTAGCTGATCTAAAGATTTGGCAAGATCTGGTGGTGTTCTTGTGTTCTAGGTTGTTCTGGCTGATGTGGGAATATTTTTTTAGTGCTAGATGGGCTGCTGGTATGATTTGCATGATGTAAGAAAGATATAATGCGGCTGGCTGCTTGTTGGAAATGTGTTTGAGAGCAAATGAAATTGCTAGGATGGGTGTTGTGCTATTTATAAGCTACTGGCTGGTTGTTGTGGTGGTGACACACAACTAGGTGACTTCATTTTCATGGGTGAGTAAGAGGCTTGGTGTCAAGCCCTCACATATGAGCATTTCTTGAGGTTCAAGTTGAAGTAGATATTTTGCTTGTGGATAGAGATGACTAGTCATTGGTCTTATCCACTTGTGGGATTTATTTTTGAGCAAGACAAGTGGATTTTGTCACTAGATGGGCTGGTTTGGCTTCTCTCCTATGTGGGCTTTGCAAAAATATGGATGGTGATCATGTGGCTTTACATTTCAGATTTGTGGGCTTTATCATTTGGCTCTCTTTCTTGCTTGGTAATTAATACCATTGGAGAAATATTTTTATGTGGGCTTTCTTGATTAGGAACTTGACTAGATTAGAGGGATTGACTAGTTGCCTAAGATAAATAAATATGGATCAATAATAATTGCCTTTGCTTATGTTGCCTTTGTATCTTGCTCAAATGGATCATGTCCCTTGTTGCCTTCTTGTTGCCTAGTTGATCCACATTGCCTCAAATGATCCAATTTGATCCATAGGTTCCCCAATGTTGCCTAAGATAGAGTTGATCCCTCTAGTCGATAATTGGATATTAGGACAAGTTCCTAATATTCATTAGTTGAGTTCCAACATTAAATTGCCTCACCCTTGTGGTGAAGGCAAACATTTTAATTATCAACCCCTCTCTATTGTCTTTGTTTATTTTGCAGGAAATGAATTGAAGATGAAGATTGGAAAGATAAGAAGATAAAGATTTAGCTAGGCTTTTCTTTTAATCTTTTGTAACTTTTTTTTATTTGGATGAGATATGTACATATTCAGTTAAAGATGTAATATTAATTATTCTTTTATTTTGATCTTGCATTTTAATTCCATATGATGTATCTAAGTAGACTTTGGACATTGGTTCCCAATTTGTATTTGAGATGAGTGTAAAATGAGATGGTTCAATGTGTGTGAGATAAGATGATGAATTAAGATGATAAATTCATTTTTGTGAGATGACATTTGTATGGATGATATAATGAAATGATTCCTAGATATGTAATTGGAATAATTGTGGTTTATGGGCATTTAAATTATAAGCTTGTCATTTTATTGAATTTTTGATCAGAAGTGTCGAGAGTTAGGAAAGGTCATGTCCAATTCTGGTTTGCATCGACTAAAATTCTATTTTCGATTTAGTTGTTAAAAAGATCATGTCGAAGTTTATCGCACTCCACCAGATGATCTAAACCCTAATTCATCTAGTCGAGAGAAACATCGATCACTTTGCATTATTTAATTTAACGTGCCAAAATTTCCCGTGTTTTAGATGCATGCCATGCAAATGCACAAATTCTATTTCTACCCTTCCGACTCTCTAAACTACGGGTATTACAAGAAGCCTTTCTGTGTATGTGTAGATTAGAACTAATCTAAGTATACTAGAATCTATTTGAGAGGCAGAGCAATTTCTCAGCACATGAGATCTAGAGAGAGAGGAGAGAGCCAAGGTGGGGAATTGTGTGTCTCCCAAAGGTAGGGCGTGGAGGGCATATATAGTGGGAGGGGGAGAGGTGCGCATTGGGGAAGGGGCTCCCTCCCTTGGCCACCGGCCCTAGGAGGCTAGGTGCACCGCACACTCCCCTTGCCCTAGTCGGTTTGGAGTTGGACTCCAAGTCCAATTCAGCCCCTTTGGGGTACAATCGAAATTCAATACGGAATTTTCCTTGTCCCCCAAGGAAAGTGGTGGGGAAGCCCAGGAAGGGCAGCCACCGGCCAGGGTGGGCCCATGCGGTTGTCCCCTAGTGGGGCGCAGCCGTAGGGCACCATTGGCCCCCTCCGGCACTTCCCCCTTTCTCAGTTTTTCTCCAAAAACATCCAGATCACTATATACCTTCCATTATATTTCTCGGAAAACTACGACAATGATAGAAACTATTTATACAACCCTGGGGCATCTCATGCCCGCTTATAAAATTCCCGGAACACTACCGAGGTCTCTCCGACATCATATGTCTTTTCTAGAATTGTCCAAAAAACTTTTGGAGTGCCACCGATAACATTGCCATGTTTCCGGTGTCTCCCAAATCTACCTACCATACAAACTATCTCTCAATAAAGATTAAAGTATCTTAAGCGTGTGACCCAGTAGGTTCGGTAATACACAGACTTACTCGGAACACCTTTCGAACAATAATCAACAGCGAAGCCGTGAATGCCCGTGATGGTTCCCACATGCATATAGGAATACATCGAGGGAACCTTTCGTTACTCATATTGCTAGTCCCTTTGCTTCATGATACTAGTGATATCCCGATGTGAGATGTTGGTATTCTTGTGATTAAATTTTCTAATCAGTATACCCGTTATACTCGTATCATATCACTCTCTTTTCTAATTCCGTACTTCGATATCCTCGTGACTAAATCACGTTGTGTCTGACCAGACGATTGGATGATATCGTAACACCAAGAGAGCTCGGAGCGTATCTCTCTTATATTATGGAATAGTATCCATGTTTTTCTTAAGCAAACAGTGCAAGAATACACCACAGAAAACCACATAACATATCAAATCAGTCTTCTTTTCTTTTTGCTTTTTGGAAGCACTCTTGATTTTTTCTAAATAACCCGTGTTACTTATTTAAGCAAATAATTAAGCAGCTGATAACGAATTTTACCAATCCGCGGTTTTCCTACTCTGATTCTTATCGAGATTCCTAGCGGGAGAAAATTGCACATAACACCAACCTTTGGTGCAAAAGTTGCACAAAACACAGAAATCAAACACCTTTTGCAGCTAGCCCCAGTTTTTCGTCTAATAAGTTGCATCTAGCCCAAAACATTGATTTAGTGTCTTAACAGGTATCTGACATGTGGACCCATGATCATTGTACCATACTTTTATACCATGTATTATAATTATACGACAATCCATATCATCTATATTATTTACATGGTTGGATGTAAAATTATGGCTAAGATTTAATAAGACAATTATAGTTATGCCATGATTAATTTGTAATACTCCCAACAAATAAGACGATACGTACATAGTAATCACGTATGTGAATACCTAAAAAAACTCCCATGTTTGATCGGACGTGAAAAGAGTGTAAAGATATTAAACTCGCGTGTCAAGATATTATCTCTATTATATATAGTTGGGTCTGTTAGTAAAAAATAACTGAAATAGGGAGGGATGTATGTGCGTGAAGCTGTCCAACCTGATTAGCTTACGTGTGGGTAACTTTTATTTTATTTTGTGTCGTACCATAATTGACTGTCTTTTAAAAATTGTCGTATAATTATGATATACGGTATAAAAATACGGTATAATGGTCATGGGCGCACATGTCAGATACTGTTTAGCCCCTAAATCAATGTTTTGGACTAGATGCAACTTATTAGACGAAGAACTGGGGCTACCTGCAAAAGGTTTTTGAATTCTGTGTTCTGTGCAACTTTTGCACCAAAGTTGGTGTTGTGTGCAATTTTCTCTCCTAGCGGAGATGGAGAGCTAGAGCCCGACCTCCCTTTTTAACTTTTATTTAAATGAAGGTCTCACCACTCGAGCAGATCCCATCGAGATCTAGCTAGGCTTCCTTCCGATCGAGACTCCCGGCGAAAACCATTCTCACGCTTGGTCCTCGAGCAGTGCACCTAGATAATGGATTGCAATTGCGCCACAAAAAGGAAGGCGGAGCAGTGGATGGATTCGATTTGCAGCTGCCCCACCAGGCTGAAGCTGGCGGATGCAGCGCTGGTCGAGGGGGTGAATGCCGCTGCCGCTCACCATGGCGTTGAGGCTCCGAAGAAGGAGGTGAAGCGGCTGTCGCAGAGGAAGATCGACTGTATCCTTGATGAGTTCGAGACCCTGACCAGGCCCGGCCCCGATTGGTCGCAGGCGGAGGCGGACCACTTCAGGGAGATGCTCCTGGCTGGGACGAGTCGGGGGATGCCCAGTGGAAGATGACCTCCGAGGTCCAGCAATGGGTCCGCGCCGAGAACGCCGCCAAAGGCTCCGTCGAGGTCGACCAGGACCACTGTCTTTTCCATGGCCCTGACATCGAGGTCGATGATGATAATATGCCTGATGCCGAATTAGGCTATCCTGAAGAGGAAAATGATGAAGAAGACTATGCTGAGGAGGAAGATGCCACTATGATATGCTGTGACCAGGATTAATTTTTGTAAGAGTATATAAGAAAAAATGGGTTTCAGTGTTTCACTGTCGTGGATGCAGAAAAGACACATTTTTCTTTGCTAGGGGTGCTTCAGTCTCGTTTTCTGCTCACGAGGTTCCACAGAGCTATAGAAATTCGGTTATCAAATGTTTTTTGTGAAACCTTAGGACAGTAAAACTCGGGTTAAGTTGCTACGGGGTACTATCCAAAATTGTCTTGGAATTTTTCTGCAGCTATAACTATAAAATCAGTGTTCTTTTCCTCAGACTTGCTCATGTATCAATTTAGCGATGCTTAGGTGGGCACGTGTCTGGTGACCATGCCGTGCGCATCTAGCACCATGTGTAGCAAATTATTTCTTTTACCTGTTTATGGTCTAGTTATACCTCAAATTGTTAGTCAATGTCCAATTGTACAGAAGTGCATAAAGGAAGAAGTACTCTATAAGCTGTACAATCTAACTAAAGAGCGAGAAATTAAAATCCGAAAGCTCGGCCCCCGCGTCGCCACCTCTGGCGACACGGGCGGCGCCCCCGCCTCCCTCCTTCCTCCCCCACCTACGGCTCCACCCCCTCGCCGCCGCCGGCGGGAGCCGCCGGGCAAAGCCCGAGCCGGTGCTGGCGGCGGCGGAAGTTTCGTTTCTCGACGGCTCTGAGATGTGTTTCGCAGCGGCGACTGGCGGCGGCCCCGGCGGCTCTGGAGGTCCCTCGCGGCGGCGGCGGTAGGATGCGGGGGTGGAGAGCGGCGTGGTGCGGCAGGTGGCGGCGTCGACCTTCGGCGCGGTTGCAAATGGCAGCGGTCCTGCCCGGCTCGATCTGGGCCTGCGATGGGCCGGGCGGGCCTCGGCTGCTGCGCATGGTGCGGCCAGCTCCGGGACGACGTGATGGTGACCTGCTGGCGAGTGGTGCTGCTGCGGTGCGGGCGGAGGTCCCCGGCGTGCATCTGGCCGGGGGGTGGGCGGCGGCGCGCCGGTCTGCGGCGTTGACAGGCGGACTCGTGTGCTGCAACAGGGTGCTCGGCTGCGTGGGCTCGAGCTGGGCGCAACGGCCGGCCAGGAGACGAGGAGATGCAAGGTCGCAAGGCGGGCGTGGCGGCCAGGGCATAGTGCTGCGTTGTCTCTGGCCGTGGTGGTGACATGGTGCAGTTTTGGTGCTGGGGCAAGCTCGGGATGCGACGCGGATCGTGGCAGTGGTGTGGCGTGGAGGTCGGCAGCGACGCGCGGTGCTCCCTGCTCCGTCATCAGCAAGTCAGGAGCGTGACCTTGGGGTCGGCGTGGAAGTCGGAGCGGCGGCTCCTCTCGCTTGGTTGGATGTCGGATTTGGTCGCTCGGGCGGCAATTTCGTCGATCCAGATGGCTGCGCGGCCTCGGGGCCGGTGTGGAAGCCGGAGCGGCGGCTCTCCGTGGTGTTGGCTCTGGCTACTTGGGGAGCGGAGCTGTCGACCAGTCTGGTGCGCGGCCTCGGGGTCGGCGTGTGCGGCAGTGGAGGTTGGTGGGTACGGTTGAGGTGTGGAGTGGAGGCATGGAGCTAGATCCGGGCGAAAGCCCTGTCTCCGGCGGTGGCCGGGACCAACGACGTCGACGCCCTTGGGCGTCGTCCCCTTCCTGGAGGCGCTGTTGAGGTGAAGCTCTTGTTCCTCCCTCCTGGTCAACTTCAGGGGGAAACCCTAGATCCTTGTGATCGGACGTTGGCGGCATTTTGGTGTCGTTTTCCCTCTCGAGGGCTTCGTCTTTGGAGTTGTGCTTCGATCGGATTGACAAGCGGAAGACGGTGGTGGCGGTGGGCAGCGGCGTGGGGCTCCATCGTCGGCTAGGCAGGGACGTGACCTCGGGGTCGGTGTGGAGTTCTGAGCGGCGGCTCTTTTCGTGGGTGTCGGGTTTGGTCGCTCGGGCGGCATACTCGTCGACTAGTTCGGTGCGCGGCCTCGGGGTCGGCGTGTGTGCGTTGTTTGGTTGTAGCCGGAGCGGCGGCTCCGGAGTCTTTGTGTTGTAGGGCGTTTGCTCTGTTTGCTTGGGCGACAGAGTTGGCGGCTCGACAGGTGCGTGGCCTCGGGGCCGGTGTGGGTACCGGAGCGGCGGCTTCGATGTGGTAGGGTGTCATCTCTGGTCGCTTGGGTGGTAGAGCTGTCGGCTCGGCTGGTGCGCGGTCTCGGGACCGGTGTGCGTGTCGATGATGTATCGGTTTTCGCCCGGTTTTCCTTAATTAACCGGGCAATTCTCTTCTTCTTAATCAATAGAACGGGCAAATCTTTTGCCTCGGGTTTCAAAAAAAAAAAAAAAACTACTCTCCCGCTGGCCACACCGTTCCAAGGATACCAGCAGTTTTCCAAAGGGCTAGTTCTGAAAGAATCTTGTCGACGAGCAGAAGTGGATTTCTAGCCTTCTTATTGAAAATACGTTCATTACGCTCCTTCCAGAGCACACCAACATAAAAGAGCTGTTGATCGCCACCTAAGCACCGAGATCGAATGTCGGAATGGAGCTCCACCAATCTTGTAAGCTGTCAGTAGTCGTGGAAGGACCTACTGAAGGCGGAAACCCCAGCTTGCGCAGCACCTCGTTCCAGACTTGCAGAGAATAAGAGCACGATGCTGAAATGTGTGCTCCAGTTTCAGGCAAAACGTGGCAGAGGGAGAAAATCGGGTTGTGAGGCCATCCCCTCTTAGCTAAATTTTCAGCAGTCAGGCATCTATTCTGGAGGATGATCCAACCATGCAATCTGCATGTTGGTGTGGCTTTCGTCTTCCATACTTGGGGCAGCACCGTAGAAGGTATGCGGCCCACAAACTGCGCAAGATATGCTGAGGATACAGAGTAAACACCATTGGCACTTTGCCAGTATGAACCAGATAACCTCCACTGGAAAACCAAAGGCCCATCTGCATGTTGATGTGGCTTTCGTCTTCCATACTTGGGGCAGCACCGTAGAAGGTATGCGGCCCACAAACTGCGCAAGATATCCAGTGGAGGTTATCTGGTTCATCATCGAAAACCAAAGGCCCATGCGCTGCCAGCAGGTCCCAAAGCTTGAGATAATCAGTTAGCACAACAAGGGAGGGGTTGGGCTTAATTAGGCTGATCCATCCGTAACTATGTGACACTGAGTCTGTGATGTATGCAAAGTTAAGTTATAACAGCTCGCAACAACGCATTATTATGTTGATAGTTAAGGGTTCACACACACTTCCTTGTCTTTGAAAACGCCCACGTGGCATGTGGCAAAAAATAATTTTGCATGTATGTTAACTACTGCACACTGCATGGAGAACCTTGATATTTTTGTTGTCATCTTAAGTTCAGAAAAGCGCGATGACCTGTTGTCATTCAATGGACTTTTCTTTCGAACAAGGACCTTCCTTGCACCTTATGCAATATATGCGGTAGTAGAAAATATTGGTGGAGTGGAGATTTTTGGCTCCCGAGCTCCAGTGTTCCCTCCGGTTTAAAAAGATCAAAAATCATATTTGTCAGTTTCAAAAAAATCTGAAAAAATCGAATGTAACCAATAATATCCTACGAGCGTGCAAAATATTAACTTCAAAAACTTTGTACTCTGAGCTACACAAAGATAACAAAAGTGTGAATCTAAGTATGCATATTTTCAAACCACCAAGTTTTATCAGATTTTGTAATTTTTGTGTAGCTTAAAATACAAAGTATTTGAATTTGATATTTTACATGCTCGTGGGATATACTATTGTCTACAACCGGATGTTTTCAGATTTGTTTGAAACTCACAAGTATGATTTTCGAATTTTTTAAACCAGAGGGAGCACTGTAGCTCAGGAGCCAAAAGCATTTTCTGATATTGGTGCTGCTTTCCTCTTTTGACTCAAATTTGTAAAGGTTTCCGATAAGTTCTGATTGGTCTGAAGCTTATGAAGTTGTGATAAATGTCACCTTATGCAATATGTATTGAATGTATTTGTTACTGTTTCTGGAATGATTAAATTATAAGAGATTTCATCAGGATTTCAATTAAATTTCAAATGTGTGTCATATTAAACTGAAATTTGTCAAACATGGCGAATCGTGATGCGCGGACGGTGCATACCTTACAGGTTCAACTTGAGCGTCAATCCTACAACAAGTAGGAATCATTATGGCGTACATGGCTCCGCTAATGTTTTTTGATCAGAATGTTTTCTGAGTCATGTCTAGTCGTTATCGAACTGTGGGGTAACACACTTAAGCCCTCTACAGTCATTTGTGTACATTGGATGCTTCGCAATAAAGATAGAGTGTCATTGGAAGTGTTCCGACGTGATCGATATTATTCAGAGAGAACATAGAATTTTATACGGAGTCCCAAAAGTGTTTTGTAACAGTCGGAGAGGAGTGTCGGATTTTTCGGAGTAATCGAAAAATGGTCTGAGGGGTCCGTGGACTGCACCCATGGGGTTGGACCCACATGGCGGCGGCCGCATGGGCCCATGGGGCCCACCAGATGGCGTCAGCCACCTTGCTTGGCCACCAAGCAAGGGGCAGGGGCAAATGAGGTGAGGTGACGGTTAGGGCAAAGGGAAACCCTAATTGTAGCTCGATCGGCCCCCCAAGGTGGCGGCGGCGACGGTGGGGGAGGGAGCCCCTCCTCCAAGTCTTCCTCTCCCTCCCTCCTATATAAAGGAGAGGACCCCATCCCTCTCCCTCACACAATTGATCATTGGTTTTCAAGGAGTCATCTCCTACATCTTTCTCTCTCTCTCTCCCTCTCTCTATCTCTCTCTCTATCTCTCTCTCTCTTGGGATCTCCACCTCATATACACCGGTAGAAGCTAAGTCCTGGACGATGAAGTTCTGCTGGAATGGGAGGACGTACATGTGCGTACTCTCGGAAGGATCCAGAAGGCGAGGAACAGGGAGTCGGCGACATTCTCACCACCAGGCTTGGTCGTAAGAATCTTCATCAGATTTCATTGCCATCGTCATCAACATCTACTTCCGCTTCAGGGTGTTGGTATGATTACTAGACCGTCTCTCGCTTGTTTCTTCATAGATAAATCCTGGTAATTACGTGTAAAGAGAAAAATTTATATTTCTGCACGTAACCCAACAGTTTCCAACGAGGTGTTTTCATAACCTCTACTACTTCGCAAGAGAGTAGTAATTTCGTTTGCCAAGAATTCAAAATGACCAAAGGCGGCATGCAATACGATTCACTACTAGTGAATAGCAGACACCCCACTCGATTGTATGACCATGCCGCAATAGACTCCCTGGCATCACCATCCTTCGCCCCTATAAAATCACCACCAAAGCTCGTCGACCGCTGAAACCGAAACTTCTCCAAACCTGACTCCCGAGCATAAGCCGAACCTCCCGTACTGAATCGCCCTCCTACCCATCTCCCTACCTAAAGAGCAGTGTGGAACCCATGGACGCCGACGGCGATTCCCCCGCTCTGACGAGTCACGGTGGCCACGAACTTTCGTCCCCCATCTCACTTTGCCACCTCGATTCGGTGGAATTCCCTCGCGTACACCCTCTCAACCCCTCCAGGATTTCAAGCCGTGATGTAACCAATCCACCATCCATAGGGCCCGTCCAATGAAAATTTGGCCCAGGGGATACCATTTTTACTTAAATTTTATACTTATCTATTTGTTTTTAGCATGTTACAATGTTTACTAAGTATGATTTTTCCATCTGCTGGAATAATGTAATCACTAATTGGCAATGTTACTAAATAGTATTAGTTTTTGTAAGGAATAAGGTAGGGAAGCTTGTACAACCATTTTTTAATAATAAAAACCCAAATCCGTTTACGTGAGGACTTGTACCTGTGTGGCTAGATTGTACACTCACTTCTTTATTAGACACTAGTTGGTGTGTTCTTTGTTTGTACTGAATTTCATGGAAATATATTAAGCTATATTTATAACAAAAGTATATTCTAGAATTCTTTTTTCTAGAATGCATAATCTATATAACTGGTAAGTATTTATCGTAAAGATCTGCATGAATACAATCTGGCAAAATATCTCAATATCACGGTTCTAGTGTATGATAAATTAAGCATATTTATAGAAACATTTAGAGCATAAATTGAACCAATTTATTCATTACTCATTTTTCATGGTCATAATTGTATAACAAGTCAAAATTTAACAAAATGTGCTTGCTCTGTATTTTGTATTTAAACAACATTGCTTAGAGTAGTCATGATTAATATAAATTGGTGTGGATTCTAATATGTCTGCATACCTAAATTTCATTTGACATGCTCTTATGCAATATGGTTGTCATCATCTGGTGTAGACATGTCCTCTGTAAGTATGAAATAAAATGTATTGCACATAGTTAAACATGTAAATACTTCCGAATTGTATGGATTGAGCTGTATAAATGGCATTGTTGCATTTTGTGTTGTGAAATACTTTTATTTATACATATTTCTATTGTTTTCTAGACATATTATAAGTGAAAATCATAGTCAAACCCGTGCGGCGTTGACCAAAAAATCATTCATACTTTAGACTCTGTTTGGAATCTCCGTTTTTGTAAAACCAAACTATATAAATATCATAGTATTTCAGTACCCTTGCAGGCAATAATTTAGATTTTCTCTGAAGAGGAAAGTGATGAAGAAGACTATGCTGAGGAGGAAGATGTCATTATGATATGTTGTGACCAGGATTTCTTGTAAGAGTAAATTTGGAAAAACCTGGGTTTCACTGTCGTGATGCAGAAAAAACACATTTTTTTTCCTTTGCTAATGGTGCGCCAGTCTCGTTTTCGGTGCACGAGGTTTCACAAAGCTATAGAAATTTGTCTAAAAAATATTTTCTGTGAAACATCAGGACAGTAAAACTCAGGTTAAGTTGCTACTACCCAAAATTGTCTTGGATTTTTCTGCAGCTATAAACCCAAAATTAGTGTTCTTTTCGTCAGATTCGCTCATGTATCAATTTAGGGATGGTTACCTGTGTATCGCTTTGTTATACCCTCATGTTGTTAGGCAATGTCCATCTATGTATTGATCCATCCGTAACTATGTGATGAGTCTGTGATGTATGCAAAGTTATTATGGTATAACACCTTTGAAGACGACCACGTGGAATGTGTTTTTTTTTCATTTATCTTAAGTACTGCACAATGCTTGGAGAACCTTGATACTTTTGCTGTCATCTTAAGTTCAGTAAATCGTGGTGCCCTGTTGTCATTCAATGTTCTGTCAAAGAAGGATACCTCCCTTGCCTTACCTAATGAGTGATAAATGTCACCTTATGCAATATGCGGTAGTAGAAAATATTGGTGCTGCTTTCCTCTTTTGATTCTAATTTGTAAAGGTTTCCGATAAGCTCTGATTGGTCTTAAGCTGATGTGGAAGTTGTCATTATTCAGTTATGTTTGCGTATGGTTGCATAGGTGTAGTTTCAGAGGGTCTTGTTGCACAATTGAAGAAAAGATCATCAAATCTCCCCTCAGGTGTAGCTGGTTATCTTGGTTCTCCCAATGGTACATTTGTGGGCTCTTTTTGAGGGAACGTTGTTTCCAGTGCAGACTCCTTGCAGTCCCTCCTTTTCAAGTGCAGATTCCTTGCAGCAGTGTTTGCGAAATAACTGGAAAGTTAAACGTTGTGTTATTTCACAGATTTTTGTGCAATTGGGAAACATGATGACGAGTAACTTTATAGTGGCATAGTGCATTCTGACAGTTAATGTCTTGCGGTCATCATAAAAATGATTTAGCACGGAAGAATCGTGGCTGTTACCTGTTATATCAGCAAGGCAAGACTGACTACTCTCTGATTGTCTCCATTTTGGCTTTTATCTAGTGGACATGGGTCACGAGTCAGCTAAATCTACACGGAGGAGGCATCGGGAAGGTACGGAGGCTTGATAAGGCGTGTCCTCTCTACGTGGCCGTCGTGTATGAGCTCCGTCTGCGACGTGTCCCGGGGACTGTATGGTCACTTGGTCTGCCGCAGCTTATAAATGATCCTCCGTTCCAAGCTCCTCGCAGTAAGCAGCTGATCGAAGTCGAGCACTAGCCTAAATTAAGCGATCCAAGAGACCTCAGTTCGTGTTACTCCACTGTTTGTTTGAGCCCACGATGACCTCCAACCAGGACAAGGCAAGCTACCGCGCCGGCGAGGCCAAGGCCCACACCGAGGTGACGCCATCGACCCATTCATCCTTTCCATGTAGTTGCCGCGTACATGATCTGTCCTGACATGTTTCCATGGTTCATTCGTTGCAGGAGAAGGCCGGGCAGGTGGCCGGCGCGATCAGGGACAAGGCGGGCGAGGCCAAGGACCGGGCGTCGGACGCGGCGGGGCACGCGACGGGGAAGGGGCAGGAGCCAAGGAGACCACGAGCAGAAGGCCGGCGAGGCGGGCGACAAGACGTCCGAGACGGCGCAGGCCGCCAAGGACAAGGCCTCCGAGACCCCGACGCCGCCAAGCAGAAGGGGTCCGAGGCGACGCAGGACTCCGACGTCGCGGGCAAGGACAAGACCGGCGGCGTCCTCAGCCAGGTCAGCGAGCCACCCATTTTTCGCAACACTAGAAAAGAACACTCTCAAATGACCGGTACCTGAGCAGCGTTTGCTGAGTTCTTTTATGTGTCTAAAATGTTGCTTTTCAGGCCGGTGAGCAGGCGAAGAACGTGGTGGTTGGCGCGAAAGACGCGGTGGCGAACACACTGGGGATGGGCGGAGACAACACCACCAAGGACACCGGCGCCACCGAGACGATCGCCAAGGATCATCACTAGATACTTTACGCGATTGTATCCATAATGCTTTTCTTCCGTTCTGGTTGTACCTGGGCCTTGGGACTTCAGATTCTTGCGGACGAATTTGAGGTTGCAAGTTTGCTTTTCGTGTACTTAATTGTGTCCGAGTCTGTACGTTGAGAGATCGGGTGATGAGAATGTCTGTCGACAGATGTATCTTGGTGTTCGTCGGACTTCTCGTTTGAAGCTCCATCGTGGTGTAATAATAATATAGTTGGGAATATGGTCATGGTTTCAACATGCTCGTTCCAATGAAATGCATGATGTGCTCTGGTCTGACTCCGCTCAAGCTGCAGTGTGCAGCCCCCCAATTTCATCGATGCCATAAAATATACTCTTTTCTATGACCAACAGCGATCATAGAAAGAAACAGCAACTAACTTACACTAGAAACTTCAAAACGCTCCCAGCAGCCTAAACAACACAGCCGTACAAGAAACATGTACCAGGCAAAACAACAACGAGGTCTACCAGAAAAAAACATCCAACACCCAAAAACCTTCTTCGCAGTCTCCATTGCCTGAACAAACCAGCTTTTCAAGCCCTACTACGAGAAACGACAAAAAGCACCAAGCAGACCTCGCAAAATGAATTAGTAGCTTTGCCCCTCTACACTGTAATTTTTGCAGATTTTTACCTTTGTAAACCAGGACCAGAGAGCAATCGAGTGAACTATACTGGTGCCAGGAACAACAAGCTTCATTTCTAACTTTTCAGATTGCCCAAAATAACACTGGAATCCCTACCTAAATAATATAATCAATCTAACTTTTCAAGAAAACCTCTTTACCCAAATCAGAAGATCACTCAAATCATTTGGCATACATTTCAAATCACTCTAGCAACTGGACTTTTTTCTGAAAAAATAAATACTCCACAGATTCATCCTTGCTGCAAAACATACATTTGGCACTACCAATTCACCCTCTATGTAATAACATCCTTAGTAAATTTTGACGTCTCGACAGATTCATCCAGCCTTGAAATGGTAGACGAGGAAAACTGTCTATGCAAAACGACAGATTGAGTCAGCCATTTAGCGGCCAGGTAAAGAATTATAGATCCCAGGTGAGAAGCAATTCTCAATTCTCATGCTCGAAGGAAAACTTCAGGAAGAGAAGTATATTGCAGTTTGCTGTTACATTCTTATATTGTCTCTTATTACATTCTTACAAGCATAGGGATGGATGGTCGATAGTCGTCCTCGTCGGTTGTCTCTGGGTCCGAACTACCTGATAATGGTAAGGTTTTGTAGGAGCTGACGCTGCAGCCCAGCTTGGTAGCCCTTGGGTGCACACCTAGCAGGTGTTCCGACAATTTCCCATGGCTCATCATCCAGCAGCATGCTCTTCAGCACAGGGACACCCTCCAGCACCTCCAGCTCCGGGCAATCACTAATGGTTATCTTCCGCAGCATGGAGAATCTGCTGACCTTCTTGAGCTTGGGGCAGTAGAGCACATCGAGTTCCACAACCGACGGGAAATTCTCCAGAGATGCCAGGACGCTAAGCCCGCTCAGGTAGAGCGTCCTCAGGTTATACCTGCTGTTGCTAGCGAGTCCTGGGGGAAGATGGCTGAGCATGCAGTCCGTGATAGTGAGATTCTCCAGGGCAGGCATGGCCATGGCTTCGCCCTGCACATCCTCCCAGTCCCACTCCTTCCATCCAGACATACCGCACAGCTCCAGGATCCTCAGTTTAGGGTACGGTCTTGTAACAATGGCACCACCTCCGTCTCCACTTGCAAGTGTTTGGAAGCCCGGACCGACAAGCTCGACGGCTGGAGCATAGTCGATCACCAGTTGTTCCAAACTGAAGATACTGCACAAACCATCGGGTAGTTGGGTGCAGTAGTGCATACGCGTGAGGGTAACACCCCTCAAGCTCTTGAAGGCCATTGCAGTGGGAGTCCACATCCAGTTTGGTAGCCGACGACCAAAGTATCCCGACATGAACAGATCCTCCAAGTATGGTGGGGGGCGGAGCTCATCGAATACCGCCTCAATTTTCTCCTGGTCCTTTTCCGCAATCTGTTGTCTTTTTTCCTCCTCCTCGTCTTCGTCCTCTTCCTCTTCCTCCTCCTCCTCATTCTTGTGGCAGATCAAGTCCAAAAAGCTTAGGTGCTTCTTGTTGCTAATCATGGCCCTTGCAGCAACTGAACCATCAGGCACATTTTCTAGACCTTGTATTCTAAGAGTCCTAAGATGAGAAAGAGGCTCTAATTCTTCTAAAGTGCACCACTCACCAACCATCTTTGCTGGAAACCCATAAACTGACCTCAGATTTGTTAACCCACCAAACCCCTTTGGTACAACATCAACACTGGACCCATCAAAGGAAATATACCTTAGACGCCCCAGTTCTGTAATGCTGTCAGGAAGCTTGTTCAGCTTCGTACAGTTGAATAGTCCAATGTGCTGGAGGAACTTCATCTTATGTATGTCATGTGGCAGCCTAGAAATATCCGTGGCAGTGAATGACAAGTATCTTAGGTGCCTCAGCTGACACAAATAGTCGACCAACCAGTCACAGTCTGCAAAGCTTATATCTAGTGCCCGTAAACTAGCAAAGCTAGCAAGTGAAGAACCACCACCAGGATTAAAGTTGCAGGCTATAACTAGTGTCCTTAGTGACTCCAGCTGCTCCAGGATATTCCACTCTAGTACTGAATTAGCCAATTTCATAGATAGACGGCGGATTTTCTGGTTATGCGAAAGAAGACTTCTAATGTCAGTTTGCTCCTTTAGAACTACAAGCGCTTCTTCCCTAGCCACAAATTGAGCAAACGAACGGACAACATCATGCATGATGTAGACCCATCCACTCTCACTTGACTCATCGGGCTCTAAAAGATTCCTAGCGACTAACTCCCGGTGGTACTCAACTCCTATTTCTTCTAGATCTAGTTGGCCTGACTCTGACCTCTCATCAGGTTGAACAAACCCTTCACTGATCCACATGCTAGTAGCTATATCCTCTATAAAATCTGAACCCTTAGGGAAAAGTGAGTAGTATAGAAAGCATTGCTTCAGCTCTGGAGATAGATCATCATAGCTCAAATGTACTGAGTAGTTCAGTTCCTCCTGTGACCCATATTCTTCCCAATCAAGATTCTTATTCAGAACAATCTCCCATTCACGTTCGCTTGGGTGTCTTGTGCTTAAAAGTCCTCCCATCACTTTAATAGCAAGTGGTAAACCATCACATTGTTTAATAATCTTCATCCCAACATCTTTTAGCTGATCAAAATCACTCTCGCTACAGTCCTGCAGATGTATAAGACTACTTAGCAATGGTAATCTGTATAGTTATATTGATATACATGTGGTCGCATATGTGCATAGTTATATATATGGTGTACTTACATTATCCAATGGATTTTTTCAAAGTTGTCTATGTCTATAAATTATATAAATTTGAAAAAAAAATCTATGATCATTACATAAATTTGAAACTTTGTAAAATGATTTCTACCTCCATATGCAAAAGTTCATGGTTAGTAACTACTCCCTCGTATCAATATATAAGATATTTTAGATATTAAGCATTTTCTGATACGGATGTATCTAGACACGTATTAGTGTGTGGATTCACTCATTCCAATACGTATGTGGTCCATATTGAAATATCTAAAACATCTTATATTTTGATACGGAGGGAGTAATAGTTACCAAAAAACAAAGGTATATTATTTTTGAAAATATCTATGTTTTGCGATCACGCCAGTATTTTGGATAAAATTTCCAACTTGTGTGGTCTCAAAATATACATATGCAGAAGGGAAAATTAAGCAACTTATAATATTCAATTTTGGAATAAAAATTAATATTCAAATATATCATGTTTTGAAATTAAGCAACTTATAATATTCAACCTTTAAACTAAATATTTGTGCACAATTATCCAGTCTTTCCTACTGTAGATTTAATATCCAACCAATTATTAATTTGCATAGTCATATCTCAAAGTTTCTATTTGATTAGAACAGCGCATGGTTAGTCTACAACCTTGCAGAATCTAATTGGCATGATTGCGTTCTGGAAGCAAAAAACAAGAAGAGACAGTAGTTAATTAAACACTAGTGGGCATGATTGCGTTCTGGAAGCAAAAAACAAGAAGAGACAGTAGTTAATTAAACACTAGTGCAGAAGCAGAAAATCATCTTGCAGATTAACCTAGACTTAAATGATTCTCTGTTGTAAGCGCACTGATGATTAAGTAGTAGCAGTATCAAATTACCAACTAGTAGAGTTACTTACATCTGGTTGAGGCAGCTGTTTTTTGAGCAAGCACCAGGCATCTTCATCATCTAGTTTGCTGACATGGAGTTGGTCACTGCTAGAAGCTCCCATCTTCAGAACGACATCTTCATTTCTTGTGGTGACCAGGACACGGCTCCCCGGTTGTCTACGACCCGCGTTAACGACGGGGACTCGGAACACCTCCTTCCATGCTCCATCGCTCCACACATCGTCCAGGACCAGCAGGAATTTGTTCACAGAAAGGGTGTCAGTGAGGGTCTTCTCAAGGATGGACTCGTCCTTCTCCTCACCATGTCTGCCCCCAGCGTGCGTGATGGCGGCTCTCAGAAGCTCCGCCTTGTCGAAGTGTTGAGTGACACTCAGCCATATCCTGGTTATGAACTCCTCTTTGATGGCCTCCTGTGCAAAGATCTTTTTGGCGAGGGTGCTCTTGCCCATGCCGCCGGGGCCAACGATAGACACCACCTTCACCTTGGTGGTGCCGCTATCGTGGCCATGGCTGCATAGCTTCTGCACCAATTCCTCCGTGTCCTTCTCGATCCTGTCCCCCACGATGGCCGATTCGTCGAACCCTGGGGTCGTCTTGCTGATCCTGCTGCGTTTTGCCGAATCTGTCGGCCTCCTCCGTTCCTCATAGGGGCCTAGGTTGACGAAGTTGAAAGCAGCGGCATCCTTTCGGATGCTGTCCAGGTCTCCGTTCAGCCTCTTGATACGTCCGCCAACCTCGTGGGCAAACACGGGGTTCTGAAGGCAGAACAGAAATGGTTCGAGGAAACCCTGCAGCTTCTTCTTGAACTGTCCTACGAGAGAGCAGAAACGGCTCGAGTTGGAGGCTTCCCTGATGCGCTCCTCATGTCGCTGATCCATGGCCTCGAGCTGACAGAGCTCAAGGATGTCAGTGGCCTCATACATGGCGTCCTTGAGCCTCCCCACCCACACCTTCACGCTCTTGTCGGTGATGCGCCTTCTCTCTGCATCGGCGAGGTAGCCCTGCAAGTAAACCAGGTTGGCCTCCAGCTTCTTGATCTCGCCGGAGACACCCAGCAGCATGCGCACCTCTTCTTCTGCCATGCTCGTGATCATCTTCTTCACATACGGCACCAAAGCATCCAGGACAACAGCCATGGCTCCTGCGTCCCAGCTCGTTTATCCTACAAATTAGTTGACACATAAATTCATGCAGATGCATCCATACATAGACGAACACACTACGTAAACAGCTACGTATCGTCTAATTAACCTGTTCACAAACATCCGGAAGATGTAAAAAACGATAAAAGAGGAACTAAGTAAACAGCTGAATGGAAATATACAAAACATGCTTTGTCCGTTATACCTCAGTTTGCCGTGAGGGAGATGATCTTGGCTCTTTGCAGAAGTATTTCAGCTGACGAGTGAAATCAGCAGGCCACCAGAGACGGCGGTACATGTAGATGCAAAATCGAGGGAATGTTGATGATTTGGGCTGAAGATTATATTTCTACTTGAGCATCAAGCAAGGTATCCACTTGGGATAAGTATCAAGCAAAGTGTTCCCCACAAAAAAGAAAAGTATCAAGCAATGTCCCGCAAAAAAGGAAAGCACACATATATCAGTGTTTTTTCGCAAAAACGTGACGAAGTAACGAAAGCACATTACATCAAATAAAATGATACACACAGATAATAGAAACATGGTTAAAGTTGAAACTAAAATTATACTAAGATTTGTTAGTTAATGTGGGATCGGAACAAATCAGTTCAGCATGTGACTCCTTCACATGATCAGGACATCTAGGTGCAATTATGCTATGACGAGGCCCGCATCTGGTTGAAAGCAGATCCTACGCCATTGCAGTTATAAAGATGTTAGTGTCCAGTTATCGGATCCTAAGGGCATATATAGTTTAGATAGTATATCTATTAGTAGCGATGCAGTCAAAAAACGAAAATTCTGTTTGTAGTAATCTTCCAGGTATAGATAAGTTAAAGACACCTTGTACAACTGCCCATAACTTTGTATTGCAAGATAATAGATAGCATTCATGAAATGGGCATAAACCTGCCTATAAGGTGTCTAAGTGTTTACAAATTTTCTCCCGTTCATTCTCTTTTATCCATATTACGAAAGATCTTAAGTGGCACCTTTAGACAGTTAATTTCCCTTTTCTGTAAAAACAAATCTGGAACAAATATAATAATCCTTCCAAATTTACATTTTATAACAGAGCATAGAAAAAATGTACGTTCAGGAAATGTGGCGACTACATGTATCAAGCATGCAATGTTGTAAGTTTAGAATGCAATATAGTTAATAATTTCAAACTATTGTTTGCATTATCTTTGGGGTGTGTGATGGCAGCCCACAACGCTACTATGGGAAACCCCAGTGAGGCGAACATCAATCATGATGATAATTGACTTCTGGAATGAAATCATATTTGAATCGGATTAGTCACTTACTAGGAATGGAATCAGATAAAACTTGTAATTAAGCTAGTTGCTTGTATGTACAACATGCCAAGTTTCAGCAGATTATCACTAATTAAGTTATAATTTCCTAATGAGTTTTCAAATTAATCGAATGGGTTTGCTAATTTCTGGTTATACTTTGGTCTTCTTTAGCATATATGGAAAGTTATTCTGTGGACAATTTGATTTTAGTTGATTTTCAGCTCGGGACACATTCTTAGAAGAATCTATCACGAAAATTCATTGGACATGACAAGAAAATATGATGCCAAATAAATTCTGTAAAATACAATTTGTGTAGTGAGTAATGAACAAACCTTTCTGGCTGGGATCTACTTCCAGACCAAATACTATCATAGGTTGCCTCCTAGCACTACATTTCCTCCTCTGCGGAAATGCAAGATAGTTGACTGTACTTGTCAGAAATGGTGTACATATTAAGAAAAAATGCACAATTACCAAGTTACATGACTCTTTCGTAACATGAAAGATAGTGTGCTCAAGAAGCAGGTTCATGTAGCATGCTTTATCTTGTCAACTTTGTTTATACGGAAAAGTGAATCCGAAATCAAAGTTTCTTACATCAGGCATACAACTAATTTTCAGACACCAAAGGACACCTAGTGGTTGAGGTCTAAAGAGTACAGATTCATCCCAATGGACTGTAAATAATTAGTTCAAGAATAACAGCATGTACTTAATTTAATAGAACAATGGAAAATGTTCGATTGGTGGCAAGACCAAATCAGGCTTCATTTAGCCTCCGGTCTATCCTATCAGCAGCCAAAATAGTGATACAGAAGGCAAGCCATAGACAAAGTAGGGAACTTACAAGCAATCGAGCATCAGTGCATGGTGGCCATCTCATTTTTAGCACTTTAGCAAAATGAAGTCCATAAAACTGGAACTTTAGGGATATATGCAAACAGTGACACTTCAACATATTGACCTCATTATTCAACAAATTCAGATGCGCATGTAGATTGCAACATTTTCTTCAGCAGGATGAAAACCAGAACTACATGATCAACCTTATTTTCTCAAGTAAAATAAGTCAAACCCACAATCATTATCACTTCCTGCATACAGTACACAAACTGGATTCAGCCTAGCACCAGTTCAATTTCGGCTGTTGAACAGGAGATCCCATCCAGGACTGCCAGTTTCTCCTCGTTGCTCCACGTGCTTTGTTGTGTTACCATTTCCGGGCCACAGGGTCTCTTGTCCTTGACATGGCCATGCTTGAAAAGAGCAACATGTTGCAGTGCCGTGGAAAATTCCATATGCGTCACGCTATGGGCGCTTCAAAAGACCCGCATCAGCGTGCAATAGATGCGGTCTAGCAGCAAGTGATTTAGGACAGTTAAACTCTGTCCTTCCAGTGAGTCAACGTCGAAGAAAAAATTCACATTCTCAAGGCATGGGGCTGCGTCGGAGCACAACTGCACAGAGGCGTGCAATGTAGCAAGGCTCTCAAGCTTTGGGAGAGAGCGGAGCTCAACCGTCCCCAACAAGTGGCCGCCGTCGATGACAAGCTCCCTGATTCCTGACGGAAATGCGATCGGCTCCGTCAGGGTGCCGACGACCTCGGAGATCCCTGATGACGCCCCAGGAATCGACGGCGTCGACGACCAAGCGGTTGATCCAGGGAGAGGTGCTGCAGGCGAAGACCTCGAGCGATAGCTTGTTCACACGCTGGCGCCGGTGAGCTGCTCTTCTAGCCATGATCAGGCCCTTGACGGAGGCAACCATGTTGCGCATTGCGCGACGCTCGTACCGCCGCGTTATAGCGATTAGCCTCCTGGAAGATTCGGGAAGCAGCGGCATCGATGAGGCTTCACCGCGCCGGAGCAGTGTGTTGGTTAGTCGGAGATCTAGGACAGACAGCTCGCGGAGGAGGTTAGCCCAGCGCCTCGAGAGCACGCCGGTGCCGAGCGCCGTGGGGGTGTCGAGGCGGTGCAGGATATGCAGAAGAAGATCGTCAGGGAGCCCAATGAGGCGGTCCTCGTCGCCGGCGGCGGAACAAATCCGTCCTAGCCATCGGAGAATAAACTGGAGCTCCCCTCGCCGGCAATTTCTACCTGTAGCGTGCGCTAGGGCGGATCCGCGCACCCCCTAGCGCGCATGGCCCCGGACCATTTAGCGGCGGATACGAAGGTGGAGGTCGAGGCGGAGACCAAACCGGTGACAGACCGAGCCTGAGCCGGCGATGACGCGGCGGCGGCGCAGGTGCAGGCGGAAGAAACCGAGCCGGAGCGGCAACGACGCGGCTGCAGGCGCAGGATGAGAGGAAACTTAGTGAGGTCGGGGGAGCGGGTGCGGTCGGGCTCGCCGGCGGGGAGAACGGGGGTTTGGAGGGATCGCGGCGGATCGGGCCGGGACGGCGAGGCGGCGTGGTTTTTTCTGAGGGGGCTCTTCTTTCAAGTGGACGAGGTGTGGCTGACCGGAGTCTAGAAAGAGGCTGAAAATAAGCCCATGGTTGCATTAACTTCCCACAACCCACAAGTGGCAAAGGCCCTTATTCTTGCGTACGCCGTAGTGCCGTACCGGGGAGCGCCTATGTCGCGCGTTACGCGGGAGCGAGCATACGCTCCGCGTAGCCCCGGCGCTATTGGCCCAGGCACATTTTTTCGGTAACAGGTAAGTGTTATTTTTCATCTTTTTTTTTACTTTTCTTTTCTGTTTTTAAAATAAACAATTTTCAAATTTGATTTTTTTCAAAATGAACAATTTTAAGATGTGAACATTTTTTAAAATGAACAATTTTCAGATCTGAGTATTTTTTTAAATGAACATTTTTCAAATCTAAACATTTTCAAATTTTGAAGAATTTTCAAATCTAAACATTTTTAAATCAGAAAACATTTTGGAAAATGAATATAAAAAGAAATAAAAGTAAAAAGAAAGAAAAACGAAAAGAAAAGAAAAGGAAAAAAGAAAAAACAGAGACGAAAGACGAAGAAAAACGAAAAAGGAAAAAACTAACGACTGGAGGCTACAATGGGCCAGCCCATTCGTCGGCGGGGGGGGGGGGGGGGGGGGGGGGGGGGTACGCGGTACGCGCGATATAGGTTTTCTCACCTGCTTGCCTAGCAAGCCGGGAGCTCCTATTCAGCGTTTGTTACAGACGCAGCACCAGAAGCTTCCCTCCGTGGCCGGCCCAGTAAGGTTTCGCGCACATGTTCGCTCCCTCTGTGTTTTTTTCTTCGGTTGATAGCATTCATATGTTGAATTTGTTCAAATACATCCGGTTTTCTGCTAATTTGAAGAAAAATAGCAAATTTCAAAAATGTTCATATTTGAAAATTGTTCACGTTTGAAAATTTGAAAATTGTCCATATTTGAAAATTGTTCAAATTCGAAAAATGTTCACATTTGAAAAAATTCAAATTTCAAGATTTAAAAAATGTCCAAATTCGAAAAAATGTTCAGATTTGAAAATTGTTCACTTTCAAAAAATGTCCAGATTTGAAAATTTGAAACGTTCAGAATTTTAAAAATATTCATATTTAGAAAAAAAGGAGAAAACAACAGAAAATGACGAAAAATTGGAAAAGAATGAAAAAACTGTGAAAAGAAAGCATACTTGGGCCGGCCCAGTTAATCGAACTCCTCGCTCGAGGGGTGCGCGTCGACCCCGTAGGTGACGCTACGGGCGTCAAATGGGAATTGCCAGGCAGGCCTCGCCGACCACTCGCGTCTCCATGGCCGACGACAGAGCAGCCGCCGCGCAGATCCTTCTCCGCCTTTCCATACCTCGGCGCCGAGTGACGCGCCCCTCGATGTCGCAACCTTCAGCCACACCCCATACTACTGGTAATCAATCCCTTCGCCTTGATCCATACTTGCTCAAATTGTTAACCATGGTTGTACCACATCTCAATATGTGTGTGATCGGAACAACGACAAGCAATATTATGCAGACAAGAACATATATTTCTCTTTATTCCCAAGTTTGTACTAGTACTGGCCAGGGGTCACACATTATAGTGCATGCCACTTTATTTATCATTGTTACATCGATCGGTCCATCGACTAAACAACAATGCTTCATCTATCGACTAAACAATGGGGCGATGGACGGGACCTGCACATTGCAGATCCCCGATAGGGTTTGCAGCGCAGATGTCCTCATCGCCTCGAGCTGAGCTAGCTGTTGAGGTTGGATGAAGCCCTGGCTGATCTGTTGTAGCTGAGGCTGGAAGAAGCCTTGACCCATCTGATGTTGAGATTGGATGAACTGTTGTTGTTGTTGCACGATAATGGCATGCACGACGCTGTGAATGGCAGGGCAACGGAGCTGCTCGGGAATCTGCGCCAGTTGCCGGCAACATTGTTGCCGCATCACCTGGCAGATGCTCTGTTGCAATATCTTCGACCGGAGGAACGGCAACATCGCCACTGGGCTGCATTGCTGCACGAGGAACTGGCGACATGGGTTCAACTGTTGTAGCAGAAATGGCTGGAGAAATGGTTGTTGTTGTTGCTGCTGCAGAAAAGGTTGTTGTTGCCCGGGAAATTGTTGTTGTTCCTGTGAATATTGCCACGATTCCACAAAAGGTTGCTGTATTTGAGGAAATGGTTGTTGCGACTGATATAGGCCGCTGGGGTCAAACTGCCCAGGTTGTTGTTGCTGCAGGAAAGGTTGTTGTTTCTTTGAAAACAGATGTTGTAGTTTCCAAAATGGTTGTTGCGACTGGTATTGGCCGATAGGATCAAACTGCCCATATTGTTGTTGTTGCAGCAAAGGTTGTTGTATTTGAGAAAATGGTTGTTGCGACTGATATAGGCCGCTGGGTCAAACTGCCCAGGTTGTTGCTGCAGGAAAGGTTGTTGTTTCTTTGAAAACAGATGTTGTAGTTTCCAAAATGGTTGTTGCGACTGGTATTGGCCGGTAGGATCAAACTGGCCATGTTGTTGTTGCTGAAGCAAAGGTTGTTGTAGATGTGGAAATGGCTGTTGCGACTGGTATTGACCGCTCGGATCAAACTGCTCAGGTTGTTGTTGCTGCTGCAGAAAAGGTTGTTGTTGCTCCTGCGAAAATGGTTGTTGTTGCGCACAGTGTTGTTGTAGTTGTGAAAATGGTTGTTGCGACTGATATTGTCCGCTAGGGTCAAACTGCACTATGGCGGTGGCCATGGTCGCCGCCACGGCAAGGAGGGCAAGGACGAGGAAGGTCTTCATGGTGGATTTGTGATGTTTTTTCTCTAGGTGTGTGAAGGATGGATGGATGATGGAGGAGATCTTCATGGTGTGGGCCTATTTATAGGTGTGGCATGGTTTATTTTTACCTTTGCATTTGCTTTCCATAAAAGTGCTTGGATGCTTATCTAACAGATCATTTGGTATGTTGTGTTTGGTGGCACTAAATATGATGTAGTTTTTTGGATTGATGATCAAAGGTCCTAGCTTTACCACCCTTGCACGTATCATCTGATTCATAAGAAAGATTGATAATTGGCAATGACTCATCTCATTCACTTTATACATCAAACACTTATCTAGATAGTGTCACTATCTGAAGTAAGTAGGTTTAGAGTGTTCCACGTGTTAGGCTAAACCATATTGGCGTGACTTTTGCGGAACTAATTTGTGATTTTTTCTTATGTGATGTTAACATAGATCAAATTAGTTAACATGAAGGGTTGTTCTAGACTCGATTTTATTTTGGATTAACTTTATAGTGTTGTACACGATGATACCTCCATGGAGCTCTTTATATAAAAAAAGTCGAAAATCATATTTTTGAAGTTTGAAAAAAATCTGAAAAATCATAGATGTAGGCAATACTTTATTCTGTCAACATGTAAAATCTCTAGAAATGTCTTGTATTTTGGGCTACACAACAATGTCAAAGTCAAAATTTCAACTCTTACAAACCTGTCAAATTTTATTATTATGTGTAACACAGAATATGAAATATTTTGATTTGAAGTTTAGAATGTTGGTAGGACAGAACATTGTCTACATCTAGATTTTGTTTTGAAACTTTAAAATAGGAAAATAGTGAGGTCGGGGGAGCGGGTGCGGTCGGGCTTGCCGGCGCGGAGAAGGGGAGTTTAGAGGGATGGTGGCGGACTGGCGGAGACGGATCGGGCCAGGACGGCGAGGCGGCGGCTTTTTCTGAGGTTGGCCTGGACGAGGTGGTGTCTGATTAGAACGTGGGCCTGAGTCTAGAAAGAGGCTGAAAATAAGCCCATGGCTGCATTAACTTCCACAGCCCACAAGTGGCAAAGGCCCTTATTCTTGCCTGCCTGCTTTGCCTGGGCAAGCCTCGCCGACGCCGACCACTCGCGTCTCCATGGCCGACGACGGCGCAGCCGCCGGCGCAGATCCTTCTCCGCCTCTCCATACCTCGGTGCCGAGCGACCCGCCCCTCGATGTCGCGACCTTCACCCACACCCCATACTACTGGTAACCGATCCCTTCGCCTTGATCCGTACTTGCTCAAATTGGTAACCATGGCTGTACCTGTACCACGTATTCTTAGTTCTTCTTCCCGTCGTGTGCTCGAACACAGGGAGGTTCTGGGTAGGAGCCTAGGAGGTTAAAAGGGTTTCTCAGTGGCGAGACAGATCTTCCGTATCCAGTTATTTTACCTATATAGATTGTACTGATTTGTGTTGAAGGTACTGTGTGAGACTGTCAGTGATGTGCTAATTGGAATAGAGACTAGAGATACTGGATGCGAGCATCCCTCGTTCGGGTCTGAAACTCCATATCAGGATGCAATCTCTAGTATTCGTTCTGGCCTAAAACCCCAAACTGTGTACAGTCTAGTAGCGTTTATGTACAGATGCATAAGAAGGCGTTTATTTCCATGTGTTTTCATGTGCTAAGTAATTAAAGCCTTTTGCGATGATAAACTGAGTATACTAGAGTCCAAGACTACCTCATTTAGTTCCCCTTGAGGGTGATAAGATTGTCTATATTTAGTAGCTGTGGAGGGAGATGCAGAAGTTTTACAGCCATGTTAGTTGTTATCACCCGCTACAGTTTCTTGTCCAGTTATTTGTAGGATACTCTATTTTTAGTATATATCTGTGAACGCATTCCTGCGAATATGATACCAATCTCACATGTGAAGTAGTATATAGCAGTGGCAGCTAAATAATTAGGTCCTAGTACGAAAAACGCCAACGAACGTGTAAGTGTAAATAAATCATGACAATTAATTGATACCTTGGAACAAAATCATATTTGAAGTCGAATTAGGCACTTACTAGGAATGGAATCATGTTTAAACTTGTAACTCAAACTGGTTGCTAGTACATACAACACCTTTGGCTGATTATCATCCAAGTTAGAATATCCTACTTGATATTAAAATTAATTGGATGGACTTGCTAATTTCTTGTCATACGTTGGCCTTCTTTAGCAAATCTGAAAGTTTACTCTGTGGAAACATTGCTTTTAATTGTTTTTTAGATTGATTTAATTGATTATTACTTATTACATACTGATGTAAGATTTCTTCAATGTTATGATTTGGAGAAAGCGTGTACATTTTGAGCATGATTCTTCAACTATAGTTATAACCTTACTATTGCATGACACTCCTAAGCAATTGTATAATGTGTAATGTACAGATTTATGCCCTTATTTCATTCATGCGTGTTGAATCATTGATGTTCATCCTCTCGTTAAAGCATTTCTCTCTGTTTTATAAACAATGCAGTAGAAATTTAAAGTTGTTTGCTGTTTTTATCTATTGAATAACAGCTGGAGTTAATTTCCACTGTGTAGCGAAGAAAATGTGTACTTGCTATGTAAGGAACTGATTAGATCTGGACTTGCTGATCCTGCGGGCACTGACCTTTACGCTGTTTTCATATCAAATGAGGAAAAGAAGGTGATTTTATTTTATCTGTATTATTCTTCTACTATTTTAGTGTGTATTACTTCCTTTTGTTTTAAATCCTTCTTTAGATTGCAGTTACCCCTTTTTGTGTTACTGTTTAGGAGTTGTGAATATTTTTATTGGGATTGCAGGTTCCTCTCTGGTATCAGAAAGCAAGTAGTACTGATGATGGATTTGTCTTGTGGGATTATCATGTAATCTGTATCCAGGTAAAAGCTATATTAGTTTAGTGTCACATTTTTCTTTGGCTTTGTACTATGATTGAGCTGTGCAATTTTTTAATGAACTATGAAAAAAGTTAAGTAAGAAACCTTAATTATGAAATAAATTAGGAGCAAGGGCATGTTTCATTTTTCACTACACTTAGCCCCAACAAATGTAGGCTCGTGTTTGCTTGTTGGACCACAATTTAGTTTACCGTCAAATGTTTGGCATGCCAAAGTTTCTTAACAACATTGTCTACTTGCCCTAGACATGAGTACAAGGAGACTCACCTAATTTATATGTGGTGGTCAACCAAACATCCATTCCATTCCTCATTTGGTTTAATAAAGGAAATTCGTTTTTATGGTAGGTTTCAGAGTCTTGATTTTTTAAGCATGGGTTCCCGGTTCTAGTTGTTTTATTATGCTGTATTCGTGTTCTATAGGATGTAAAACAGACACTAAGGGGAAGTTGTGATGGATGATGTGGCATTCTGATAAAGAAAAAAATAGTGCGCTATAGCAAAATAGCGCAGGCCTTTGTACACTGATTTATTTAGCGAGACCATTCCGAACACGCTATAGCGTTCTATTACGGCGCTATAGCGCGCTATTTCTTTCAGTGATTCTGATACGTCATTGTTAGTACTCAGCTTAATATAGATTGAGATTAAGATTTATTGCCAACATAAAAGCATTGTCTTTTTTATGAAGTAGCATTTCATGGCACCTACTTATTGTTATGCATATGAAAGTCTAGGCGAAACAAAGGAGTTGTTCTTGATCTTGTTTGGGATTTGGACTCCAGTCTTCCTTTCCCTTGTCCATTCCTCAGTATGTTTCCAAGGCCATTCAACCGTTATCATTTGGTAACTCCATCTATGGAAGGTAATGTTCTGTTGCTTTTGGAGATACTTCAGCAGATACTAGTTACAGTCCACTTGTGTAAAGTAAGTACATGGAATTTGTCTGTAATTTATCTAAAACATACCATGTGGCCATGTATGAATTACGCAGTTGACATGATGCTGCTATTTTTACATGAAATATGTGTCTAGTGGGAGGGAAAATTGTTTGAAAGTTTGGAATTTAGGAGTTAGCATGCATCCTTTTCATGTATTAAATGGCTCTCAGTGATCTATAGATGGATCAGAATTGTGACATTGGTGAGAGAAAATTGTGAAGGTGTCCATGCAAGATTACATGTAAACTGTGTGTCAACCTCCTCATTTTTGTGTAATGAAAGCTGATTACTACTACTAGTTCGGAGTTACTCCTTTTGTGTGCAAATTATTGTGTTATTAAACGATGAAGGACAACAGTATAGCATATTCTGGTTACACTGACACAAGATAATATAGATGTGGCTACTTAATTACTTATGTTCCTATCCTAGGTTAGATCAAACCTGTTCCGTTGCATCTCTATGTATATCTAAATGGGCGTACATGCCTGTCAAAATATTGGAGGCCATGAATAGTGGTTGGTTTAGGGTTGAAAATCAGTACTAACTATCTCCCATATACTGTTTGCAGACTTTTCCGTGTAATTCATGGTCCTGTTTCTTCGATCGTTCGCATCAGATAGAAGCCACATGAAGGACCCATTGGGGAATTGGATTGCGCTGCCTCCAAAATATGAACCAATTGTCGCTGAGGTATCAGATTATATACCTGACCATCATTGCACTCTCTTCTTCTCGTAGTCATCAAGTAGTTCTTGGAAATATCAGTCATGCATAGAACATCTGGACATATGATGGGAAGCAGTAGTGAATAAATTGAACATTATCTCTAGTGTCTCTTAAAATTATGTCGTTATGTGATATCTGTGTAGTCCATGGTTAATTTTAACTTGAGGATAACTAGTCTGTTAAATATGCAGCGCATTTACTTATTCTTGCTTCGAACCTGTTTCAGATGGAAACACCAATAACCTGAGTGAGTACATCGCCATGTCTACAAATGATGTCGGAGACCTGGAAAGTATGGTTAATGATGTCTACTCCAACAAACATGGTGTGGTGGCAAACGAAACGTTGCTTCCCGAGTTCTTCTCTCGGTTCCACGAATGACACATCTTTAACAGAGCTCTTGGAGTTATCTTGATTATTATCTAAGCATTGTCCCAATTTTCTTTTGCACGCTAGATGGGTTCCTTCCTTTCAACAGTTTAAGTTCTTATACTTGGTGAGATCTTATGAACTAGATTATAGGGCCACCTGGAGTTGTTAATCAATGGTATTGCGCTTGTGTAATGATGTCGTGCCAGGCCATATAGAAAACATGTCAATTTTTTGCAGTTGCTTTTTATTGTTGTTGTTGATGTACTTAAGCCTAAAATGCTGAAACTGTTGTGGCAGCACTTTTTTAGTGAGCCGTATCTACCAAGTTAATATATTGAAACCTTCTTAAAGATCGTGTGCTCTGAATGTAGTGTATAACTGCGAGAAACATGCATCTCAACTGCGCCAGCTGCTCTTCTAACTACCTCAATAATATTAGATTATTCTTAAACCACCAAGCTAATAATAGCCGAAATGAAGAAGATCGGTCATTGGTCCTGCCTTATTCCAGCAGGATAATGTATCAACATCATGCCAGGCAGGCTTACCAGCACCTACTTCCTGACATGAGATTTTCGCTAGACAAAAATAAGATGCAACTCATGGATCACGGTTCGATTCCATTATAAATCAGAGAAATTGCAAGGACAACTGACGTACCAAACAGAACACCAATAATTAACGATGCTTAGTCGCTGGCACTATTCAGAGCATGGCTGCGGTCCATGCATGTACGCGTAGAACCAAATGCAAAAATACAAGATTTCTGACCTGACGAAAATTCTGGAGCTTGTCTCTTTTTTTTTTGGAAACGAAAATTCTGGAGGTTATCAATTTCCCTTTCTCCTCCCACACTCGGGCAGCTGAAGAAAAAGATGGGGAAAAGAGACAGTGATAGCTCACTGATGAAACAGGCTTTCGCCCCGCTTTATAAATAAAGCTAAACGGCCGAACCGATACAAAGTGATGAGGGGAACCTCTTACAAGCAGATCAAAGATAGAAAAAGAAAGAACAAAGAGAGCCAAGCTTTGCCACCGACGACACCGGAACGAGCCCGCACTATGCCGGCGCTCCACGACGACGCCCCCAAGAGGGTAACGACGAACACGTCGCCGCCGTCGAGACCGAAATGGTCAAGGGTTTTCACCCGGAGCCTAACACGGTTAAGGTACCCACAATAGCGCCCCCAAGAGGGTAACGATACCCACAGGCGTCGCCGCTATCGGCGCCGGAGCGCAGAGCTTTCGCTCGGAAAAACCTTCATACCGTGTCCAACAAGGCGGACCACCCACTATCCCCGAGCTGGCCTCCGGAACACGATCTGGGGGTTGTCTTCGCCGAAACGCCGCCAACACCAGGAACCCTGCCGTCCGATCCTCGCCATCCACACGACCAAGGACCAAGACCATCACCACCGCCACGGCGCTCGCCGTAGAGACGCCCGCGCGGTCCACCTTCCAGAGCCGCCGCCCTGGCGTACCAGAACTCGAGCCTCGTGAGCGGCAATAGATCACCGCGAGCCGAACGTATCGGTCGAGGTAGGATGACAACAGATCTGAACCAGCGTGGGCGGCAAATCGAGCTATAGCCAATAGGAGGAGATCCTGTCCTCCACCGCCAAAGGCGGTCGCCGGCCGGACGCAGCAGGCAGGGCCTGTCAGGCCCAGACCAGGCCCAGATCCGGTCCAGATCAACCCAGATCCAGTCCAGATCAGGCCCAGGTCAGCCCGACTAGCCCCGCCACCGCGATGCAGCACCAAGGCCGCCGTCGTCGCCATCCACCGGCAGATCTCGTCGTCCCCACCGTCACCTACCTCGCCGGAACACCGCATGTCCTAACCGCACGCCGACCAGATCCGAGCCCGTCGCACTGCCCGAAGCTGCTCCACGGGCGTCGCTGGACCAGACCAGGTCTGGACCACCTCCGCCGCCTCGAGCACGCCGCCACAGCTACCGCGCCGTCGCCACAAGCCCGCGCCGCCGCGCGCGCTTCCGTCGGCGGCGTGCGCTTCCGTCGCCACGCTGCACTGTCGCCGCCTCCGGCGCGCCGTCCCGCCGCGCGGCCACCGCACCGCCGCCACAGATCCGCGCCTCGACGCGAACCAGCGCCGCCGTGCTGCGCACCCCGCGCTAGTGCCGCACCCCCGCCGCCAGATGCGTCCCGCGCCGCACGCCATCGCTCGGGGAGAAGAGGAGCCCCGCCGCTGCCAACGCTGACCGGGCTTCGCCCGCAGCGCTCTCCGGCGGCGGCGAGGCAGAGGAAGAGAAGTTGGGGGCGGGAGGAGCGGCGGCGCCAGGGAGCCCCCGGTCGCTCGCGGGAGCGACGCGGGAGGCTAGGGTTTTCGTATCCTGTATTTCGTATACAGAAAGAACCTTGTCGAGGAAGTGGCACACGCCATGCATGAAAGATAGCTCACTAGAAACACTGTTATTATCTTCTCTAGGCAATAGCGCACACGCCATGCATGAAAGATAAATAATTCATGAATGGCATAAAATATGGAGTAATTTCTCATTCTTGTTTGTTTTTGGTTACTACTAGCAAGATTATTGTAAGTGTTATAAAGGAGTTCTGCCTTTCCATTTTGTGGGTGGTCAAAGGAAGATATGATGTCACAAAAGGGGGTCTACTCGGCAAAACAACAAAAAACCAGTAATCATGACAGTGAGCCGACGAAGATGTCGCTTACAAATTTGTACACATGTAATGTAAAGCATATGAACAAGAATAAATACGGGTATGTCTTTTGAAGTGGTGGCTACGTATTCTTTTTTCATCACACCTGTGAAAATATAGAAATGAAGTTATAATAAGCAACATATGATGAGAAAATATATTTTCTTCAGATGTTAGATTAGTGGGGGGCAGTTCATGCATGATCGGTCGCAATGTAATGAGGGATCTTCGGTCATACTCCGTGGATCGTTGGCTGACTTGGCTGTCTGGTACACTACACACGCTCTGTCTGTCAGGTCACACAGTCATTCACGATCTGCAGAAAATCCTGGATTTCTTTTATCTCTGTTTTAAAAGGCATTTCATACTTCTTGCAAGCCTTCCATTGTCCTCACGACAAATGTATTATGCATACAGTGTTACGGGACAGAGTATCATGCATCATGTCCCTACTTGCCATGTTCGCTCTTACCTATTATTGTACCACACTAGTAACCTACATGTACGTCTTCCACACACAAATAGATTGCTGATTTGACAAAAAACTTAATGTAGATCTCAATCAAGCTAATAGACTGTTATGTTCATTATCTGAACCTCTGATGCAGATGATCCAAGTACACCCTCTCTGAGCATAGAGTGCAGTTCTTTACCTTCATTATATACCCTTCTATGAGCAAGCAAGACAATACCCAAAATTCTTGCCATTTCCACCAAATTTCTGAGATAACTGACATCATAGAAATGTCCCATATCACATTAATGAATGCATTGAGGACACATGAGGACGCAGACAGCTGGGCAAGACATTCATGTGGAAGGACGGCAGTGTGCACTTGTCCCACACAGTTCATGTGATGAATATATTGGCAATGAATGCGCCATTCAAACACAGACAAAATGAGGCGCCAATCAAAACTTGTTGACGGATGGATGCTGACGAAAAGACTAGCCACCCGCCATGCATATGTTCTCTTGATCTCTTCCCAACCCATGATAATCTTCAAAACAGACACAGCACTTGTATGGCTGCGCTATTACAAATAGGGAGGATGAAACAGTGAACACCATGCTTGAATTGTTTCTCCCCCAATCAGCCAATCTGATGAGAAATTCTGGTAGAGCCTTCATTTGAACATCATGATAACTCACAAGCCTAAACTAAGACAGAATGGTATAACAGGCAATAAAATAAAACAGTGCCAATAGTATGAATGGCGCCTCATTCTCATCTAGTTTGAATGGTGCATTAATTGCCAATTGAAGCATATCACCTGTTGCACGCGTAGCACATGGAAGAGTAAGAGCATGGCAGGTAGCAGTTTCTTTATGTACCTTCTGAAATGGAAAATTCAAAATATTTTTTCCCTCCTAAACATCCACTTCAGCATCCGTCCTAATCTAGATACAAATCAATGGAGCACTTGGTGGTTCTTGTATGCAGACACAGGAAAAGGAATCAAGGAAGCTGCACAAAAACTACAACAATCTATCTATTTCATCCAAGGCATGGCTTCAACGGATGGCCATTTTGAAGCTACACATGATTTGATTTGAAGCAGCAAAATGAATATCAGTTTGCTACATGGAGTGAGAATTGCATTGACAAATCCAAGTGCTGTATCATCTCATGAGTCATGACCTATTGAACTGTGTTCTTGTTCACACTTCAGAGTTTCGACATTAAGTACCATGTGACCTTGATGGCATTGCCAGCACAGTTGGATTTGAATTTCAATGTCTTACTGGCAAATCATCACAAGTCACACCATCCATTCTATTTGGATAGAACAGATGTTACCGTCCCAGCACCGGAAGAATAAATTGTACCCCATGAGCTTTGTCCTTGAGAACAGACTGCAAGTGCCAACATTAAACTGATTAAGGCTGGCCTCAAGAAGAGTTTATAATTTGAATTTTCCGCCATCTTGCATTGGATTTTCTCTGCTTTGTCTTGGATCTTCCCTGCATTGTGTTGGACTACCTTTGTATGCTCTTGGAATCTCTTTCATTTTCTTGGATTTCTCTGTGTGGCTTGGCTTTCTTCAGCTTTGTTGATGATTTGCCCCGTCTCTTCTTGGATATTTTCTGCTTTATCGGCATTCCCTCTCTTTTCTCGGATTTTGCCTTCATTCTCTTGGATTTCTCTGCTTTGTCTTGCATCTAGCTGCATTGTGTTGGACACCTTGTGTGCTCTTGAATTTTTCTTCCATTTTCTTGGATTTTCTCTGGTGTGGCTTTGGTTTTCTCAGCTTTGTCGACGATTTGTCCTGTCTTTCTTGGATATTTCTGCTTTATCGACTCCCCATCTTTCTTGGATTTTTTCTGCTTTTTCTTGAGTTCATCTGCCTTGTCTTGGATTTTCCCTGACATATCTTGTCTTTCACCACTTTGAGCTTGATGTTTGCATCTAGACGTGAATCCTGTCAGCTTTACCAAGTGCCTCCATTCAACTACTTTTACAGTTTGGTTCCTCCTAAGAATCAAGACTGCATCCTTCTCAATAACAAGATCACTAGTGCCGCGCACTGTTCTTGCCCGATTAATGGCAAATCTTTGGCCAGCAACACCATCGATTCGAGCCATGAGCTCCAAGAGATTCCTCCTCTCCCCACCCCCTGCCTCAGAGAACACCTTCCCATTCTTCAATGGCCGCGGTGGCTTCCTGGCACCCACCAAGGGCACCAGCTCCTCCAAGGCTGCGTCCGCCTCCTTCTCGTCATCATCAAATGCCACTCCCGAAGTCGATTCCTTCTCCGACGCAGCAGCCCGCTTGGAGACGGTCTTCTGAACATCAACAATCGCACAAGGGTTCCCCACCACGGCCATCCCTTCCACACCTTTGCAGACACACCTTGCTGAGGACGGTGAGCCGCTCGACGATGTCGGACATGGAAGGCCGCCGCTCCCTGTTGGAGCGCACGCAGCTCGCCGCCAGCACGGCCAGGTCCTCTCCGGGTGACCGGGTCGCGCGGCGGAGCCACCCGCGGGTCGAATAAGGCGACCACTTTGCCCTTGCGGAGGAGGGGCACGGCCCACGACGACGGAGGCGGCGAGTACTGGACGTCGATGGCCTTGCGGCCGCTCATGATCTCCAGCAGCAGGATCCCGAAGCTGAATACGTCGGTCTTGGTGCTGAGGCTCTCGGGACGTAGGCCGGGTCGAGGTAGCCGAGCGTGCCCGCGGGGGCGGGGGTGGCGGCATTGCCGGTGCCGCCCTTGGGGACGCGGAGTGCGAGGCCGAAGTCGCCGAGGTGCGCGTCGAGTTGCGTCGAGGCACGTTGGCGGACTTGACGTCGCGGTGGATGACGGCCGGCTCGGCGTCGTGGAGCGCGCGCAGCGCCCTGGCGGTCTGCAGCGCGAGGCGATGCGGCGGGGCCAGCCGGGCGGGCGGCGGGAG
>CAMZMU010000036.1:61583001-61718333 GCA_947311845.1 Poa pratensis | reverse complement strand
CAAGGCATTGGGACATTGGGTAGAAAGGGGATTTTTCTTGCTGAACTTTCACGAGAGCTGTAGAAGAGATGACTCTGGCTGGTCCGAGTGATTTACTCTGAAGTGGTCTGATTGTTGTTCCTGTTCGTTGTAATATTCACCAGCAGTCACGAATTTGAACCCCAAACTGAGCTTAAAAAAAAAAATTAGAAAAGGGGGGGGGGGGGGGGGGGGGGGGGGGGTCCCAGCCTCTGCAAGTAGATTATTAACTTGCAGTTTTCCATTGTTAGTAGGAGTTATTGTTTTTCCTATTTTCTTCCATGTTGAAATTAAATTAGATCTGGAAAATATTTCCTTGCCTCACCTTATTTCTGCAGGCATGTACATTAGATCTGAAAAAAATTGCATACTTGCCTCACCCTGTAATATGGCAATCATGCTTTGCACAAGGGATGCGATATTCTGACGTTGTAATATGCTTTTCTTAGTTTTGGTGCTTCAAATAGCACTATATTAAATGATATTCAAGGGGACAAATATGTTATTTTTCAATCGCATGCTGTACTATCAACTAAACATAGGCAGAAAAAAATGTCAACAACGCCACATATTCATATCTGAATTCATAATTTCAGTACTATTATACTCACAATAAGATTGTTATCTCTCCCTCTACTTATAATATATCCTTTTGTGGAGAGATAAACTTTCTACTATGTTTGCCTACCAGTTGAATTTATCCAATATGTAATCTTGTGGCTTATTTATTGAACTAACTACGGTTAATAATTTCATCGAACCTAAAATATTTTTCTTCACATTAACCTTTTTATGAAAAATGACGGCAAATTTTAAGACCAAACTTCTTTACATGTCGTAGCAATAAGAATCAACACGCAGCAACAGCGATATTTTCATGTGGATATAGGGATGTGCCATACCTCTCTTAACACTTTTGTTCATAAAATGAAATAAAACTTAAGACTAAAATCCACGTATTTTTTGTTACCCGTTGCAACGCACGGGCATTTAGCTAGTATATATAATCGTGATATCTCCTTGTATTTTGTTTCATCTTAGAAAGACAAGTTTATTGATTTGCTTGACTTTTCTTGTATTATTCAAGTGGTCTCTTGATTCTGGCAAACATCTGTTTCCCACAATATTTGTTTTGTTTTTCTGGATTTTTGTATTTGTTTTTGCTTCAGCAAAAAAAAAAGTGGCACCGCTCAATTTCGTTTGTATACGCTCCGTTTTCATCCTAATAAAATGTATTATTCGTATACAGCGAGCGTCGACGGAAACCAAATTACGAATGATTGTACGGCCGGCCATGTGGAGATGGTAATCGTGGCGAGCTCCTCACACCGGACGGAGCCAGAAACTAAGGTTTAGGGGGCAATTTGTGTGTATGAATTGTATGAGGGTGGCTCAGCTAGCTATCATACACAAAACAACAAGTAGGTGAAATTCTATTACTTGTAAAGAAAACTACGATCAGGGGAGGGGGGCGTAGCCCCTACTCGCCCCCTTGAATCTGTCACCATAGCCCCTGCTCGTCGCCCTTGAATCTTTCACTGCCTCGTGCTCTCTACGCTTTCTATCTCAACGTGGACGACGAGTCAACCTAAGGTTAAGGGATGTGCCCGAGCGGCACGAGATGGGGAGCGGCAGGTGGCCATTGACGAGTCCGTCCGGCAGGAGAGGTACCCCATTTGGGTGGGCCGGGTCATCGCTCCACGTGCCGCTGTCGGTACCAGCAGCTGCGGGGCGAGGCGGAAGAAAAGGGGATTCGAAGAGGAAAGAGAAATGGAGTCGACGGAAGGGCTACGTGTTTCGGGGGGGGGGGGGGCATTTGGTTTGAAATGCTATTATTTCCAAAGAAAACTACGATCATAGGGGGGGTCATAGTGGAGGGATGGGGGGCATAGCCCCCTTAAAATCTTGAATCCGTCACAACCTTGCGCTCTGTACGCTTTCTTTCTCAACGTGGACGACGACGAGTCAATATAGGCTGGATGGTGGCGGTCGCTGTTGTCGGTACTAGCCGCTGCGGGGCGAGGTGGAGGAAAAGAGGACTCGAAGAGGAAAGAGAAGTGGAGTCGGACGGTAGGGCTACGTGTTTCGGGGGCTGTTTGGTTGAAATGTTATTACTTCCAAAGAAAACTACAATCATGGGGGGTCTTAATTAGGGGAGGGGGCATAGCCCCTTCTCGTCCCCCTCGCCCCTCTCGCCCCACTTGAATTGATCACTGCCTCGCGCTCTCTACGCTTTCTTTCTCAACGTGGAAGACGAGTCAAAATAGGCTAGATCATGGCGGTCGCTGTTGTTGGGTGGTGCTCGCCGGTGGAAAGGGTGCAGGAGTGGGGCTGGGTTTTCTGTTTCTGTCTTCGTGTCCGGTCCCGACTGATTAGTAGTTGAAAGGATCGTATGACACCTAGAGGGGGGGTGAATAGGTGCTACTCCATTTTTAGTACTTTTTTTAAATTAGGCTTGACACAAAAGGTAAATTCTCTAGATATGCAACTATGGTGAATTTACCTATATGACAAGCTAGCAACTAAGCAAGGTACACGAAGTAAAAGCAATAAACAAGGATAGAGGTAATCGAAGGTGAAAGCACGCGGAGATACGGATGTATTCCTGAGTTTCTCCTTTTTAGGGAGTACGTCTCGTTGGAGAGGTGTGAGCTACCACAAAGGTCAACTCAACAGCCACAAAGGCTTCCCTTCTTCTCCGATGAACCGCACCACAAAGGTTTGGTTCACCTTCCACTATCGGAAACCTTCTAGGCGGATTCTGGAGCCTTTACAACAACAATCCGGGGCACAACCCACAATTGGATTGGGGGCTCCCGAACAGCTACAATCGGTCACAAAGACAATCAAGTAAGTACAACAAAGAGCTAGGTTTTCCCAATGGAAACCCTAGCAAAGAGGCCCTCAAGTAAATGAGGGGAAATGTAAATCGGCTTGGTGAAGATGTAGATCCGGGCCTTCTCCTTCAATCCTCCAAATATCAACGAGTTTGAGGGGAGGGATTTGGAGATCTAGTGTTTCTTGAGCTTGCAACAATGTTGTCTTCAAGTTTGGGCGAGCTAGCTAGCTGGAGGTAGGTGGAGGAGCATTTATAGCTCCTCCTAATTCTTGACCGTTTGAAGGGGTACAGGGAGGCCGGCCTTGGAGCCGGCCTGGAGGCCGGCCTCACGCGCACTGCTCAGTGTCTTCAGAGGAGCCGGCCTGGAGGCCGGGCACCCATCCGAGCCACCCGGCCTAGGACGGCCTGGGGGCCGGCAGGGTGCCCGACGCGCCCGGCCTGCACGAAACTGCGATCTCTGACGTTATACTTTCTTCCTTTTTTTTGTATAGAGAGATACGCTTTAACCTTTTAACATAAAACCTGAGTTTTCCTGTAAGCACTTAGCGAGAGGTTAAATACTCCAAGTGTTGTGATCAAACATCAAAACAAGATTAGCGGACTATGTCCTTTCAATCTCCCCCTTTTTGATGTTTGCTGACAACATATGGATTTGCAAAAAAGATATCTAATTTGTGCAAAGGCAATGTTTTAATTGAAGCTCCCCCTTGCTTTTATAAGCCAACAATAACACTAGTGCTAGAATGCCAAAAGGATAGGATACTAGAAGCAAGCACTAGCAAAAGGTAAACGATCAACTTGGCATAAACAAGTAATAGTAAGGCATGTAATCACAAAAGTTCTATGTGAGTAAAGGATAGAAATTTTTCTCACCAGAGACTTCTCCATATGGATAGATAACCAAGAATGATAGATCGACATAGACTTCTCCATATGGATAGATAACCGAGGGTAACATAGCCTTACAATAAACGATGATGACATGGTTCCATGATACACTAATCCGATGATAACATTGTTCCACGAACATAAACCAAATAGAGTTCAACTAAAACGATTGCAATGCAAATGAAAATGAAAACGCAAATTGATGCAATGCATGGATGCAAATCCCGGAGATCTCTCTCCCCCTTTGGCATCAAGACACCAAAAAGGGAGAAAGTGACATGAAAGCCCATGAGATCACTCGTCATCAGACTGTCCGCATCATCTTCACCATCAACATCTTCATTGGTGCCACCAAAAGCTTGACTGGAGCTTGATTCACCATGTGATGGAGGGATAATAACCCGGTAGGCCCATGAAGAGGGAAACAAGACCCGCCAGGAAGGAGGCCCGGTCAGGGCAGTTAGCCCTCAGCACGGGCCGGGTTATGTTTCTGGGCCGGCATCTTGGCGGTGACCCGGCTAAGGAAGGTGATATTCTAGAAGGTACAAGAGGCGGTTCGAGAGGCGGTTCAAGACTTGGAATACACGAAGAGCAAAGAAGCTAAGATAGGACTTGGAGTTCGGGTAGAACCCGGCTCTATTGTGTACGCGGTCAGAGGGCCCGGTATCTATATAAGCCGGCCCCTGAACTGTAGCTAGCAAGACTTTCATAATCCCCAAGCTTTAGGCGAGAGAACCCTCGAGAGAGACACACAAGCTTTGTAACCTAGATCGAGATCCGGCTCTGTTGTTGTAGCGGGTTATCGAGATCGAGACCAAGATTAATAATAAGATAGCAGGAAGTAGGTATTTATCTCCAATGGAGAGGCCGAACCTGGGTAAACCTGTGTCCCTGCAATGCTAAACAATCTCCCAGACGCCAGTGTCGCCTTGCCCAAAAACTCAAGCTACCCCAAAGTAGCATCTGCCGTGTTATCTACCCACGACACCATGGTTGCTCGGCCAATAGGGGCAAGAGAGGAGGCATCATCGCCGAACCAATAGGTGTGCTTGGATTTCCAGACAGTTTCAGGGAGCTCCTCGGAGCTAGACGGATAGGAAAGTTCAAGCTTCTTCATTATCTCTCGTTGGTTGCGGTGATATTTATTTTGCTTTTGGTAGGCCTTGAACTCCTTGTATTGCTTGTCCGCAAAGGAGCAATTCATTTTCTTGAACACATCCATGAAGCCGTGCTTCTTCTTAGAGGCCTCAACATGAGCTTCTCCCTCATCATGAGCAACTTCCTCAACATGAGCTTCAGGAACTTCAGATCTAGCACGCTTGGCTTGAGGAGGGCAGAAGAAACCGGGGGAGGAGCTGGCAAAGCGACAAGTGTAGGCGCAGTCATCTCATAGCTATTGATCGAAGTAGTAGCCAACATGGTGTTAAAGAGCTTCTGCAGGTACGGACCATAGATGGGAACCTTGTTCTCAAGAACCACTGAGCGCATCTCTTGCCACATGTAATCGAGGACATCAATTTGCTTGCCCCGCTCCTATGCACTAACAATGTGAAAAAGAAGATTGACCATCCACTTGCGAACCTCACCCTTTGTCGTGGGTTTGTCACGTCAGATGTCATGGATGACTTCGTAGGTGTGGGATCTGCGCGAGTCAATCGTCTCCGAGCTTGGGATCGCAGGAACAAGGACGAACACAGATTTACCCAGGTTCGGCCCCTCAATGTGAGGTAAAGACCTACTTCCTGCCTACCCTAGATTGGTATTGATATGATATATGTGGTGTTACAATGGAGGCGATCCGATTTGGGAACTCGCCGTAAGAGCTAGGGTTTTAGGGCTTGATAGCTTGACCCTGTCTAAGTCCTGCAAGTCCTCTTTATATACACAGAGGCTCGCTAGGTTACAAAGGAAACTTCCTCCACAAGGAATACATCGCCCGGAACCTACTTGGAGACTAACTTCTCCTCACGTCTTCCGGGATAGGTCTTCTAGATCCTTCTCCTTGTGTCGGTGCGATATTGGGCTTGCTTTCATGTAGGCCCTTTCTGGTGCGAGTAAAGTAGGTCGCACTTATCAACATGGGCCGCGGGTTAATCCACAAAGTATTCCCGACATTAGCCCCCAAGATTGGTTAGGACTTCATGCTGAGGATCCTCTGGTTACTTGAGGTAGTTGTTGAGCCGCACTGTGAGTGTTCTGACTAATCTCTAACTGATGCGATTCAAAGCCGCGACTTATTTGTGCGACTCATCTTTTCCATCTGAAATATTCTGTTTCCTTCTATTGCGGACCGTTCCTCATTCTGCGGGCGCAAATTGTTCCGTTGATCTCGGGCATCCCAGTTAAAGCTGCGGTGGCCTAGGTCAATATTCACTTGCCTCTGCTTTCTCCTTGCTTCCAGCCGCGCCGCCGTCTTCCTCAATCGAGCTTAGCCCCTGATCCAATCTTCTCGCAATGGCGCCCAAGGCAAGGCCATCCGATGATAAACGCAAGATCTCCTGCAACTGGGAAGGATCCTGGATAACGGAGCAAACTCTTGCGGATCTCGCCGATGCTGGCTTCTTGCCGCCGGAGGAGGACAACGTCTGGCGGCTCTAGGTGATGAGATCGAGCCGTGCCCCAAGCCCAATGAACTGGTGATGTTCGTGGAGCATGTGGAGCGTGGATTCATGCCGCCCGGCTCCCTCTTCTTCCGCAACCTGATGCAACGCCTAGGCCTCCGTCTTCATGACATCGGACCTAACTCAGTGCTCCAGGTGAGCAACTTCCATGTACTGTGCGAGGACTACCTCGGCATATCCCCCAATATCGATCTGTGGCTGGCCTCCTTTTCTTGCAATAGCCAGTTCGTCTCCAAAGGTGGCGCCTATGTCCAGGTCGGCGCCATCTCTCTACAGCGCCACAGAAATTCTCGCCTTCCCAAGCTAGCCCTGGCGAATCGGCCCAGGCTTGGCAAAAGTCTTTCTTCTACTGTCAAGACACTTTCTCCGGAGGGCGAAACTCGCCTCCCCACTTGGTCCAATTCTCTTTTCGTGCCTTCTGAGGCACTAAAATCCAAACCTCGGGATGCCGCTGCATCCTTCATAAATGAATCGCTGATCAAGATACGCGCCTTAATTGGTCATGGCCTTACTGAAAGGACAAGGATGTCGCCTAGGGGGGGGGGGGTGAATAGCGATTAAAACTTTTCCGGTTTAGGCTTGCTAATTGCGGAATAAAACTAGGTGTTTAAATTAACAAGCCAACAACCTAAATAAACTAGGCTCACCTATGTGCACCAACAACTTATGCTAAGCAAGACAAGCAACAAGGTGATAGCAATATAGAATACTTCAAGCATGAAGGCTATCACAATGTAAAGTGCATAAGTAAAAGCTCGGGTATAGAAATAACCGAAGCACGCGGAGACGAGGATGTATTCCCGAGTTCCTCCTTGAAAGGGAGTACGTCTCGTTGGAGAGGTGTGAACCGACACAACGGTTCAACAACCACAAAGGTTTCACCCTCTTCTCCGATGAACCGCACCACAAAGGTTTGGTTCACCTTCCACTATCGGTATTTCTTCGAGGCGGAATCCGGAGCCTTTCAACAACAATCCGGGGCACAACCCACAATGGGATTGGGGGCTCCCGAACGGCTTACAACAACAATCCGAGGCACAACCCACAAAGGGATTGGGGGCCCCCGAACGGCTTCAAGTGACCACACAAGGGTCCAACCACCACAAAGGCGTCTAGGGCCCGAAGAACCAAGAGTAACAAGTTCACAAGATTTCAACTTCCACGAATCTTCGTGGAGAGCACACCGATGCACCAAATGTAAAAGGCAAGAGCACAAGTGCTCAAATCCTTCACTCTCAAATCCCACCACAAGCAACTAATGCTTATGGGGGAGAAGAGAGGAAGAACAAAGGAAGAACACCAAATCCCTCCAAGATCTAGATCCAAAGGCTTCCCCTCACTTAGAGGAGAGAATGATTGGTGGAAAGGTGGATCTAGATCTCCTCTCTCTTTCCCTCTAATTAGAGGCAAGAATCATGGAGGAATAGAGAGAAATCCAAGCTCAAGAAGGTCAACAATGGGGGGCTTTTTCGTGCTCAAGAGCTTTGGGTCATTGGGGAAGAAGGTCCCCTTAAATAGGAGCCCCAAAAACTAGCCGTTACCTGAAAAACGCGCCCAGGAGCGGTACTACCGCTAGCCCAGCGGTACTACCGCCCCCTGGGGAGTTAGAACAGAGAAACAGGCTCAAAACGGGCTCCAGGCAGCGGTACTACCGCTAGCCCAGCGGTACTACCGCCCCGGGTGATTTCGGGCGCTCAAAACGCGCGCGGTACTGGACTCCCAGCGGTACCGGCGGTACCCGGGCGGTACTACCGCTGGACTGAAAAACTGCAGAAAACACTCATACGAAAACGACGATATCTTGAGCATCCGAACTCCGTTTTCGATGATCTTTGGCTCGTTGGAATCGTAACGAAGAGCTTTACAAGATCATGCAGAGAAACATCATAATCCAACAATGGAGGATAAAACCAAATGGGAAAAGGTTAGACCTCTCGATAAAAGAACAACCGATAAAACCCCCAAACCAAAACCGCAATATGTTTCTCATCCGGACTCCGTTTTCTATGATCTTGGGCTTGTTAGAAGATACTCACAAGCTATACAAGATTATGCATATACACATCATAGTCCATCATGTGAGGAGGAGAACACAAGAGGAGAGTTTGACCTCTCTACAAAAGACGAATCGGTAAAACCTCCAACATCAAAAACATCACAAGATATTCAAATGAAATCCGTTTTTGATGAACTAGAGCTTGGTATGGAGATGAACACAAGCTCTAAATTCCCACATGGATAAAAGCCAAATAAGAACCAAGAAGGATGATATGCCAAATATGCAAAGGTTTGAGCTCTCCACAAAGATGCGATCAAGTTACTCACTTGAGAGCCCCTCTTGATAGTACGCCGTCTATCCTAAACCCGGTCTCCCACTAACACACGAGACCGGTAAAATAGAAAACCTATCAAGATCATACCTTTGCCTTGCGCATTCCACTTGAGCTCGATGATGACGATCTTGACTCTCTCAAGTTGGAACACCTTTCTTGATTGTGCTTGCTAGCACATGCTTGATGAAGACTTCTCCAAATGCTCCCCCATACTCCATTATGGGAGGGCCTCGCAAAGCTCCGTCTTCATGACTCCTTTGCAAGCTTCAATCAAATGATATCTTTCGAGATGGATCATATTGAGCTTGCACTTCATCTTCTCTACACATGACCATTCTTCATATAAACCCTTGAATAGAGCATTGGTCATCATGTCATCTTCTAGAGTCCAACACATGAACTCCAACATTTCCTATGGACAAGATCTACAAGTATATCTCAATGCAAACATTAGTCCATAAGGATTGTCATTAATTACCAAAACCACACATGGGGCAACACATGCACTTTCAATCTCCCCCATTTTGGTAATTGATGACAATCCCTTTTACGAGGGTTTATATAATGAATTAAGCAACCATGCAACACAAAGAGCAAGGATGCAAGAGCAAGAAAGGCAAATGCTTAAGAACGAAACTAAAGCATAAAACCAAACCTTAAACCCTCTAAACTTCTCCCCCATTGGCATCGATTGCCGAAATGGGAGGAAAAATTTAGAAGGCCAATATAGTAAGAGCTCCCCCATAATGTGTGCATTTCTCATAATATGAGTGAAATCAAATGCACATATCCAATAACGAATAGTTGGAAAGGAGATCAAACTATATTGAGGATCCAAAGATTGCAAATGAATATCAAATAGAAAGATACTTCAACGAAAGAAGCAAGCAATCAAAAGATCCGAAAAATGTTCTAAATATCAAGAGGGAACTCCCCAAGGTACGTGCACAAATAGGATTTGTATTTCAATATAGTGTGCACAACATGGAATCCTCACTCCCTCCTAGATAAATTCGAACACAAGCAATGCAAGAGAATATAAATGAGAAAAGAGGCAAAACAACTTGCAACAAATACAATCGTTTTGCAACATGAGCAAGGAGCGGCAAATAAAAGGATGGGTGTGAGAATAAAGACATTTTAGGAGACTAATACAAGGATGAGCAAAATCATCAACATAGTCTTTCAAAAGTGTTGCACATAGTGCATATCATGTCTTTCACATACTCACACACCAACGAGAAAAAGCAAATAGCTCCACAAGCTTATTAAGATTCAAAAGCATAACACATAAAACAAAGCTTGTGCCTTTAATTAGAAACCACCAAAGAACAAAAGCAATAAGAGGTGGTCACTAAAGAATTGGAATACAAATAAAGATGTAACTATTCTTATGTGTATAAGTTTCTAAGTAGACACAATCACGAAGATATAAGTCCACAAATAAACATGTACACACAAATAGGTACAAAGGTAAAGGTCATGATATCCAAGAGGAAGTCATAAATACACCAATAAGATTTTTGCTTAAAAGCATAGCACAAAGCTCAATTTTATCTTAAAGGGATATAGATGAACTTCCAACACATACTCATCATAGCATCAAAAACTATCCACAAAGGATAAAGGTGAAAGGGATGCTCCGAGTAAGATAACAAGTATCACAAAACGCAAATGATTTTGAAAATTCATCAATGTTGCACATGAGAGACTTTAAGTAGAAAGTGCTAGATTGACATAAATGGGATCGATGAATCATGAAATGAATATATAATCCCTTATATGTAATCATCCCGGCTTACTCACATTTGCAATAAAGACGTTTTGCAAGAATCAAAAGAATTGCAACCAAAGAGATTCATGCCATGAAACAACCTACACAAGGTTGAGAGCTAGAAAAGTATGCATGAGGTAGATACTTGTTACCGAGATAGCATTGGTGATGTAGAAGATAGGAGCTCATGATCATCCAAGCTTGGCTCCAATAAGCACATGGTGACAACACCTTCCTTGTAGATGAGACAAGCTTCCAATGCATCTCCAAATGTACCTAAAACAAATTCAAGTACAAAATGGTACCCAAACTCATTGGGTCCAAAGTAGTTAGAGCAACTACAATACATAGGACAAACTCCACATAACTATGTGCATATAGATATGAAATTGAATTTCATGCACATCTTAGTCATTTAGGATTTGATGGAGTTTATCCTATATATTGGATCAACGAAAGTAAGCATGCCATAAGATATACATATAATAAATATGCATGCACATGACTTTCAAGAACCAAACAAGATATAATTTAGACAAAACACCAAGTAAACCAACAAAGCACACACAAGTGTGACAAAAAACAAAGTGTCCAAATTATATCAAATACCAAATCAACACATGAGTGAAGATACCACTTTGAAAAGATACCAATGAAACAAGATACCAATGATGAAAATATCATCAAGGAATAAACCAAACCCTCTACACTTTTCATGATGGCACAAGTACCAAGACGAAAAATGTTTGTCTTCCAAGGAGACACGTCATCGGGATCAAATATCAAATGAAGACAACTAATGTTCAAAAAGCTATAGGATTGCTCCCCCAAGATGTGTGCATTATTTAGATTTTGCATTTGAATACAAAATGCACACAAATGAGATCATCACTCTCCATATATATTATTTATTCAAACACTAGTCATGTTCAAGAAAGGCAAGAAATTGCAATACCAATTTAAAGAACGGTGTTTTACTCAAAGTAGGATAGCTTCCCAAAGAATAGTGCATTATCAAGAAGTATGACTTTTGAATGTCAATGCACAAGAATTGGTTCATTGCTTTTCCCAACTCAAGAAAGCACAAAACAAATTTCAAGTAGAGCAATAAAGGATCCAAAAGATACAAGGAAGACAAATGAGAGTTAGATCAAAACAAATCCTTGGCAATCAAATAAGGCAATTCAAAGCAAGAGCCAAAGTGAATATGATCAATATATTTACCACAAATGATTATCACTTGTCAAGACAAGTAATGTATGGAGATATTTCTCGGTGGTGGATTGCAAAGATATATTCAAGATCATATTCACAAAACATAAGCATATGGCAAAGGATAGGAATTAAAAGCCATGCTTAGATAGATAGATATTCTTGATAGCTTCAAAAATCACAATATGCAAAGCAACTCCAAGGAGTAGCTTGAAGCAATTGGTTTCCCAAAGAGATATATGAGAACATATTTAGGGAAAGCCATATCAAGAAATTCCATCACAAACAAGATCCAACGGTGAGAGGCAAAAAGGAACTTGTTTGAGAAACATGCCACAAAGGAAAAGGATAATGACAATATCAATTCTAGGTGGCAACACCTCACATATTCACATTTTCTAGGCTTGTAATATGCACATAGCTTATTACTCCCCCATAATGTGATAATCCATTTTCTTTTAAAGCAAGAGGCAAACAAAACCAACTCGAGAAATTAATGGACATAATAGAATTTGAATTTCTCATGAGCATGACATACCACATAGAGAATAGATAAGATTGATATATCATCACTAAGTGGTATTCCTCATGTACACACATTTTTGGTTTGTGAAGTGCACGAAGCATATCACTCTCCAAAAATGGAATGGTCCATTAATCTCTCAAAAGAGAGCCAACAAGGTAATATATCAAATAAAAGCAATAAGGCTCAACACAAGTAAATGGTGTGCAAACCAACATACACATACTTGATTTCTCAAGATAAGTAAGTAGAGAGCACAACACATACAAACACTAGCAAGGTACAAAACCAAACACATGCAAGGGTGCAAGCAACTTTCAATGTATATATGATTTAAATAAAAGTTACCGCAAGGAGGAACATTGGATATGAGAGAACAATATAATCCAAATGACTTGGCTTGAGAGAATATAATTGATGAAGATCCCTTAATTCTTCATGATGTAGCCAAGTCTCCAATGACCTCCAACAACACCTATTGATCAAGTTTTAGCTTGTTGGTCCCCAACCAAGTTGGGTCCTAAGAGGTTAGTCACAATAGGTTTGGCAACCCAAATGGTTCTTTTCTTGACACCACTTTGAGTCCCAACATATTTGGCAAACACATTGCCAACCTTATCCTTCCAAGAGAATACACATCATCAATATAATGGGGTTGGATAAGGTACCATTTGTGCATGAAGAAGCAAGGTGACCCTTCTCACGGCATAGGTAGCAACATCGACTTCCTCCTCTCTTCTTGGTTGGAATCTTGACTTGAGGAGGAGTAGCTTGATTCTTCTTGGGAAGAGGTCGTTCTTCAACTTGAGGAACTTGAGTTTGAACTTGAGGCTTCTTCCCTTGTTGCTTCTCACTAAGAGCCTTCTTCTTCAAAGGGCAAGATCTAACATGGTGCCCTTCAACTTTGCACTTGAAGCAAACAATCTTGGCCGAATCTTTAACTTGTTCTTGGCCCTTGTTCTTCTTGTTGACTTGGACTTGTTCTTGTTATTGGAGTTGAATCCAAGTCCACTCTTGTCATTGGGGCGTCTTTGAACACTCAACATATTGTCAAGTGTGGACTTCCCAACATGACGCTTTTCCAAGTCTTTCTTCAAAGAAGTGACTTGGGCCTTGAGCTCATTTAGTTCCTCTACATGGTTAGTATCAACAAAAACACTAGAGGAAGTAGAAGCTTCATTGTTAGAGCAACAAGGCAATGAAAGTAATTCATCACAAGATGTAGCAATGTGAGTGGATGAATCACTAGGACTAGCACATGGCAATAAAGCATTTTAGTAGAAGTTGTGCCATTGTCCACATGAGGCTCACAAGATGTTACCTTTGTATAATAGCCTCATGAGCTAACTTTAGCCTAGCATGGGATGCTAGAAGATCATCATTAGAGCTAGAAAGCTTTTCATGACTTTCTTCCAATTTCCCATACTTGCTAGATAGCAACTCAAGTTGAGCCCTTAGCTCAACATTCTCCTTCAAAATAGATGCTTCACAAGAAGTGGAGTTAGTAGCACAAGCATCATTAATATTAGAAATGGGAGACAATTTGGCAAGCTTATCATTCTTAGATAGTTGAGTTTGGAGTTGATCATGAGACTTGATAAGGAGAGAGTGTTCACTTTCTAAAGCCTTGTGAGCTTTGTCAAGTCTCTCTATGTCCTCACTTAGTCTAGCATTGCCAACACCAAATTCAACTTTTTCCTTTTTAAGCACTTTATATTTAGCAAGGGCATGATCTCTTTCCTTAATGATTTTAGCAATAATAAGATCATTAGACTCATCAAGAGATTCAAGTCTCTCTTCAAGAGAAGACCTAAGCTCTTCTTCTTCAAGAGAAGCTTTCAAGGAAGCTATAGTAATAGAGTCATCCCTCTCAATTTGACATTTCTCATCAAATTGACTTTCCAAATCCTCAATAAATTCCCTACTCTTAGTAACATAATCAATGATTTCACATAGAGGAGGGATAGCTTTACTACCTTTGGGGAGAGCACCAAGTACCATCTCACCCATCTTGGTTAAGGATTCAAAATCAAAACCTTCTTCATGAGAATCCTCATCCTCATCATCACAATTTGGATTTGAGGTGGGAGACACCTCGGAATCCTTAGCCATAAGGCAAACATGATTAATGATTGAAGAGGATGAAGAATTACTTGAAGCACCATTTAGGTCCATGTCTTGTTCCAACAAATGTTGGGATTCCTCTACATTGTTAGTCATGCAAGTACTAGAGGATATGGAAGCATTGTTTTCATGGCAACAAGACATATGAAGCATATCATCATGAGATTTAGTTAAACAACTATTACATGATATGCAAGGACTATCAACTCTAGCATGTATGACATTTGGAGTGCTAGAAGAGTTTAAGTCCAAAGATAGAACATTGCAATGTGATAGAGAAGAAGTATAATCAATAGTAAGTTCACCATCACCAATGCAATTTCTATCACCACTCACCATATCATTACCTTGTGACAAATCACATGTTGGTGAAGTGGAAGAAGTTGTGAACTCATCACGGCCGGAGTGGAGGAGAACAATCATCCTCAATAATTTTGGACACTTCATATATATCTTGAAGCTTGGTCCAAAGCTCATGAGCGTTCCGAAAAGGCATGATTGAAGCAAGAACTACATCGCTCAAAACACATATAAGACCATTAGAAACTAGAGTCTCGAGATGAGAGTTTTCCTCATCCTCTAAAGATAATTCTTGAGAATCCTTTGGAGGAGAAAAACCCACATCCACAATCCTCTTAATATAATTTGGACCCATGGCCCTAAAAAGATTAAGCATGCGAATTTTCCAAACATCATAATTTGTGCCATCGAATATGAAAGTGGGATCGTGCACTAATTCCCTAAACGACATCTTTTACTCTCTAGGCGGTAAAGCCCAAAAAGAGAGCCCAGGCTCTGATACCAATTGAAAGGACAAGATGTCGCCTAGGGGGGGGGTGAATAGGCGATTAAAACTTTTCCGGTTTAGGCTTGCTAATTGCGGAATAAAACTAGGTGTTTAAATTAACAAGCCAACAACCTAAATAAACTAGGCTCACCTATGTGCACCAACAACTTATGCTAAGCAAGACAAGCAACAAGGTGATAGCAATATAGAATACTTCAAGCACGAAGGCTATCACAATGTAAAGTGCATAAGTAAAAGCTCGGGTATAGAAATAACCGAAGCACGCGGAGACGAGGATGTATTCCCGAGTTCCTCCTTGAAAGGGAGTACGTCTCGTTGGAGAGGTGTGAACCGACACAACGGTTCAACAACCACAAAGGTTTCACCCTCTTCTCCGATGAACCGCACCACAAAGGTTTGGTTCACCTTCCACTATCGGTATTCCTTCGAGGCGGAATCCGGAGCCTTTCAACAACAATCCGGGGCACAACCCACAATGGGATTGGGGGCTCCCGAACGGCTTCAACAACAATCCGAGGCACAACCCACAATGGGATTGGGGGCTCCCGAACGGCTTCAAGTGACCACACAAGGGTCCAACCACCACAAAGGCGTCTAGGGCCCGAAGACCCAAGAGTAACAAGTTCACAAGCTTTCAACTTCCACGAATCCTCGTGGAGAGCACACCGATGCACCAAATGCAAAAGGCAAGAGCACAAGTGCTCAAATCCTTCACTCTCAAATCCCACCACAAGCAACTAATGCTTATGGGGGAGAAGAGAGGAAGAACAAAGGAAGAACACCAAATCCCTCCAAGATCTAGATCCAAAGGCTTCCCCTCACTTAGAGGAGAGAATGATTGGTGGAAAGGTGGATCTAGATCTCCTCTCTCTTTCCCTCTAATTAGAGGCAAGAATCATGGAGGAATAGAGAGAAATCCAAGCTCAAGAAGGTCAACAATGGGGGGCTTTTTCGTGCTCAAGAGCTTTGGGTCATTGGGGAAGAAGGTCCCCTTAAATAGGAGCCCCAAAAACTAGTCGTTACCTGAAAATCGCACCCAGGAGCGGTACTACCGCTAGCCCAGCGGTACTACCGCCCCCTGGGGAGTTAGAACAGAGAAACAGGCTCAAAACGGGCTCCAGGCAGCGGTACTACCGCTAGCCCAGGACTCCCAGCGGTACCCGGCGGTACCCGGGCGGTAGTACCGCTGGACTGAAACACTGCAGAAAACACCCATACGAAAACGACGATATCTTGAGCATCCGAACTCCGTTTTCAATGATCTTTGGCTCGTTGGAATCGTAACGAAGAGCTTTACAAGATCATGCAGAGAAACATCATAGTCCAACAATGGAGGATAAAACCAAATGGGAAAAGGTTAGACCTCTCGATAAAAGAACAACCGATAAAACCTCCAAACCAAAAGCGCAATATGTTTCTCATCCGGACTCCGTTTTCTATGATCTTGGGCTTGTTAGAAGATACTCACAAGCTATACAAGATTATGCATATACACATCATAGTCCATCATGTGAGGAGGAGAACACAAGAGGAGAGTTTGACCTCTCTACAAAAGACGAATCGGTAAAACCTCCAACATCAAAAACATCACAAGATATTCAAATGAAATCCGTTTTTGATGAACTAGAGCTTGGTATGGAGATGAACACAAGCTCTAAATTCCCACATGGATAAAAGCCAAATAAGAACCAAGAAGGATGAATGCCAAATATGCAAAGGTTTGAGCTCTCCACAAAGATGCGATCAAGTTACTCACTTGAGAGCCCCTCTTGATAGTACGCCGTCTATCCTATAACCCGGTCTCCCACTAACACCACGAGATCGGTAAAATAGAAAACCTATCAAGATCATACCTTTGCCTTGCGCATTCCACTTGAGCTCGATGATGACGATCTTGCTCTCTCAAGTTGGAACACCTTTCTTGATTGTGCTTGCTAGCACATGCTTGATGAAGACTTCTCCAAATGCTCCCCCATACACCATTATGGGAGGGCCTCGCAAAGCTCCGTCTTCATGACTCCTTTGCAAGCATCAATCAAACGATATCTTTCGAGATGGATCATATTGAGCTTGCACTTCATCTTCTCTACTCATGACCATTCTTCATATAAACCCTTGAATAGAGCATTGGTCATCATGTCATCTTCTAGAGTCCAACACATGAACTCCAAACATTTCCTATGGACAAGATCTACAAGTATATCTCAATGCAAGCATTAGTCCATAAGGATTGTCATTAATTACCAAAACCACACATGGAGCAACACATGCACTTTCACTTACTGGCCTTGATCTTCTTTCTTGCTGGACGAAGTGGCGCATCCAACCTGTGAGTCCCCGTCAACGGTCCTTCCTCGAGTGCTCTAGCACTTCGGCTGATGTTGATCGCGTCAAGGCCGCTGACTGGGAGCCTGAATACTGGGTGGAGTTCGTCGCCCGTGTGACTGAGGAGAAGAACATCTCCTTCGACAAGGTGGGGCTCGCCCCTTTTAGTGTTAACAACAAGCCTTTTGAGGTAACCCTCCTCCTCTAGTCCTTATAGTAGAATTGCCTTTCTTTTTTGATACTAAGATCTTCCCTTTTCTGTATCAGTCTGATGAGAACTACTGGTCGCTCCCCGCGGCTGATGTGGGCATCGCTGCTCCCAAGCGTGCCGCGAAGAAGAAGTTACTGCCCGCTTTAGAGGGCAGTGAAGTCGCTGACATCCCATCTGTTGCCACTGCGGCTTCAGATGGTGAAAATACTGATCTGGAGGAGGACGACAGTCCTGTGCCAACCGCGAGCCCTCCTGCGGCTGATCCAACTCCCCGCAGGGCCTCAAAGAGACTGTCCCGGGAGGAGCCAGAGCTTAATGCTCTGGAAAATCCTGAAGTTATCAAGCGTCGCAAACCTGCAGTGGGTGCGACCCCTCCTGTTGCCAGGCGTGTGCTTAGGACCACCGCCTCGGCTGAAGAGGACATGGAACCCCATTCTGGTAATTCTCGCTGCCTTGGCATCCTGACTTCATATTACTTCATTTCCTTTTATTAACATCTGGACCTCTGGTTGTAGACTCAGGGTTCCAAGGTGTGTCATCGCCGTCAAGCGACGGCCTTATGGCCTCTGTGAAGATGGCTCCAGAGTTAGTAACTTTCTTTGCTCTCATAGCATTTTTCTTCTGCCACGCGTGCTTCTTTCTTATATAATTTGTCTTGTTCTTGCAGAGCTGCGGTTGATACTACAACCGCGACTGATCTGGGAGTTGTCTCCGAGGCTGCGGTTGAGCCGCCTAAGGCACTTGCGGCTCATACTGCCATGGTGGAGGGCATGGCCACCACTGATGACTTGGTTGTGTCGCCTGCCCCTAACACGGCCGCCTAGGAGGTGGCTCTGGAGGATGGGACAGATCCCCTCGTTGCCCAAGACACAGAGGAGGTAGATCCCACAGCCGCAGTCGTGGTGGCTAAGGGTGTCGAAACACCGCTGGTTGAGTCGTCAGCGTCTGTTAATCAGAAATCGCCTGTGCTGCGCCTTGAGGTTGCTTCCTCTTCCTCATCATTGAGCCGCGCAGAACAGCTGTCGCAGGCCATCATTGCTTCAAGCGACAAACAAGCTGCAGAGCTGCGTGAGGCACTCTCCAATTTATCTGCGGCTTACAAGGTAATAATTTCTCTTATCATGTCTGTCCCTAGCCCCCAAGAATCAAGGACTTCTTTGACGTAAAGGGGGACTTGGTACTTCTTTTTATAATAACTTCTCACAAATTACTGCAAACTTCTTCGCTGCCCTTTATCTGTTGATCTTCTGTCTTTTAGGAAGAATTATATACTGTGACTGCGGAGAAGCTTCATCTGGAGAAGCAATTGCAGGAGACTCCCTCTGAGCTTGAGAATCTGCGCAAACTCCTTCTCCAACGCGAGGCCGAACTGAAGGAAAAAGATGCCAGAATTGGCGATCTTACTGACGAGAGCTTCAAGCTATCTGAACAGGCCAAGGCCACTGAGCTGCGGCTTAAAAAATTTGAAGAGAAGTCTCATGAGAGGATCCAACAGCAAGATTGTCAAATCAACGCCCAGAAGGATGCCATTACTCAAGCCAATGAGGATGCGCGGTTTAAAGCTGTGGAGATTGGGCGCCTTCAGAAGGAGCTGACGAAGGTATCAAATGCTTCCAACCTTGTCCATGGCAAGGTGTGCATCATGACGCAGGAGCTGGCTGGTATGTTCTACTAGACCTCTGCTTTCTTTGTGATATTGAACTCTTGTGTATGCCTCTATACTTACTAGTGGGTGCTTTATTCCAGGCGAGGATTCTTCATTGCTTAAGCGTAGCACTGATACGTCTCCAACGTATCCATAATTTCTGCTGTTCCATGCTTATATTATACCATTTGCTACATGTTTTATATACACTTCATATCACTTTTATGCATTTTCTGGGACTAACCTATTAACAAGATGCCGAAGTGCCAGTTCCGTGTTTTCTGCTGTTTTTGGTTCCAGAAAAGTACTTCTGCGAATATTCTCGGAATTGCACGAAACAAAAGGCCAAGTCCCTATTTTTCCAGCACCGTCACGGAGCCCGAAGGAGAGACGAAGGAGGGCTCCGAGGAGGCCACACCATAGGCTCACGCGGGTGGGCCCCCTGCCGCGCCAACAGGTGGTGTGGGCCCCTCGAGCCTCCACCGACATCGCCCCTTCGCCTATATATTGCCTCAGACGCGAAAACCCTAAAATACGAAGCCAATTTCCACGAAGAGTTCCGCAGCGCCGCCGCCATCGACGACAAGTTTCGGGGGACAGAATCTCTGTTTCGGCACGCTGCCGGGACGGGGAATTGCCCCGGAGTCATCTCCATCGACTCCACCGCCATCTTCATCGCCGCTGCTGACTCCCATGATGAGAAGGGAGTAGTTCTCCCCCGAGGCTGAGGGCTCTACGGTAGCTATGTGGTTCATCTCTCTCTCCCATGGTGTGATCTTCATGTGATCATGAGCTTTGTAATCTAGTTGAATAAGTAGATGTTACTCTTTATCTATTATGCACTCTATAGGTTACTTTAATATGAACTCCGGTACTCTCCACGGTGTAAAGGTGACAGTGTGTGCACCGTGTGACTCCTTTATGACGTTGTGGCGCTTGTTTACTCCGGCTTGAGGTGTTCTTTTGTAGCCCTACACAATGAATGGTGTTTGTTATCCAACAAGAGAGTGTTTAAGAGTAGCTTTTACTTATTCAGTTATGAGATCATTGTTGAGAGTGTCCACTAGTGAAAGTATGATCCCTAGGCCTTGTTTCTAAGCATTGAAACACCGTTTACAACAAGTTCTGCTACATGTTTGCTTGCTGCCATCTTTATTTCAGATTGCAGTTACTACTTATAATCATCCCTATCACTTGTATTTCACTATCTCTTCGCCGAACTAGTGCACCTATACATCTGACAAGTGTATTGGGTGTGTTGGGGACACAAGAAACTTCTTGTATCTTAATTGCAGGGTTGCTTAAGAGGGATATCTTTGACCTCTACCTCCCTGAGTTCGATAAACCTTGGGTGATTCATTTAAGGGAAACTTGCTGCTGTTCTACAAACCTCTGCTCTTGGAGGCCCAACACTGTCTACAAGAATAGAATCGTGCGTAGACATCAAGCTATTTTCTGGCGCCGTTGCCGGGGAGGTAAGCGTTGGAAGGTATCTCCTTTAGATTCTGCAATTATTTCTTTTTGTTTCTTGTTTTTATTTTCACTAGTTAGGCTTAATGGAAAACAACAAAAAAATTAGAGATCTCTATGTACTTTATATGGAATTAGGACATGATGCTTTTGAAGAGAAAATTAAAAAACCTATGGAGGCTTGTTTGCATGATGGTAGCAATGGTATTACTATAAATTCTTTGAACACCATTATTGCTAATGCTATGGAAAAGTCTAAGCTTGGGGAAGCTGGTTGTGATGAATATGATATTTTTAGTCCCCCAAGTTTTGAGGAGAAAATTTTCTTTGATGATACTTTACCTCCAATTTATGATGATTATAATGATAGTGGTATTTTGGTGCCACGTACTATGGAGGACAAAGTTTATTATGATTATACTATGCCTGCAATTTATGATGAATACAATGATGGTTGTGATAGTTTTACTCTCACTATTACTAATAAAATTGATTATGCTTATGTGGAGAGTAATGATACTTATATGTATGTGGATCATGATAAAAATGCTTTATGTGATAGCTATATTGTTGAGTTTATTCATGATGCCACTGAAAATTATTTTGAGAGAGGAAAGTATGATTATAGAAATCTTCATGTTACTAAATTTCTTCTCTTTATGATGAAGGTTTTGAGCTTTCTCTTAATTTGCTTTTATTTGCTGGGTGCTTTAAGACCTACTGGTCCTTATGAGAGAGGGAGACATTGTTTCATATATCTCAATAATATTAAGTCTTCTCTCTTTATGTTGAAATTTTTAAATTTGCACTTGTTTTGCCTTCCTATGATAGTCACTTTGTGCTTTATTGATTTATTTTCTTACAAGATTCCTATGCATAGGAAGAGTGTTAGATTTAAACATGTTTTATATGCTTCTTGATGCTCTCTTTTATGTTTCAACCCTCATCTTTATGTGAGCATCATAAAAATCTCTATGCCTAGCTAAAAGGCTTTAAAGAAAAGCGCTTATGGGAGACAACCCCTAAGCCTTCAAGCTGTGTCCAAGAAAAGAACTCCTCTCCAGGTGTGTCTGCTCCTCAAGAAAAGAACTCCTCTCCAGGCGTGGCTGCTCCTCAAGAAAAGAACTCCTCTCCAGGTGTGTCCAGCTCCTCAGCCCCTTAGCCCGCAACTGATAAGCCTTCAAGCGAGCCTGCAACTGCTGCTCCTGCCAAGCCTGGTAAGCCGCCGGTGCCTCCTACCCACAAGCCAAAAGCTGGAAGAAGTGAGTAAAAAACAATGATATGGTGAAGTTAGCCCTTAGTGGCTTGTAATAATTGTTGAAATGATGTGTTAGCAACAATGTTTTATGATTATTAAGTACTCTCAGCAGTACAAGTTCCGACCAATAGTCTGGTCCTTATGATTTGTCTCGGTTTTCCTTACTTAGGCCCTTGCGCGGCTCAGTATTTCCTAGGAACATGTGTGTTCAGGTCGAGAGCGGCCATGATAGGCAATCAAGCTTGATTGACGCCACACCCCAGTACTTTGGCCGCATAATGCAAGTCGCATCCAAGTGAAGGTTGAGTATAATCACGATAAATGCCACTCGTTTGGCGATTCCAAGGTAATAGGCCGCGCTCAAAAAGCTGCCGCACCCCCAAGGAACCAATGATTGAAAAATGAAAGACTCACAACTCAATTGGTAGTTTGAGGCGAAACGACAGACACCTACATAGTAGGGGTGCCGGCTTTATTTCAAAATCATTATATGATACATAGGGTCGGTCGCACCTGAGTGGCGACCAGAAGTGATTCATGGGGTCGGTCGCACCTAGGTGGCGACCAGAGATGATACAGGGGTCGGTCGCGCCTAGGTGGCGACCAGAGATGATACAGGGGTCGGTCGCGCCTAGGTAGCGACCAGATTTTTTATGCACAGGTACGGCCGCGCCTGAGTGGCAGCTAATTCCTGATACGTGGGTTGATCGCGCCTAGGTGGCGATCCAATTAGATACATATGGTACGGTCGCGCCTAGGTGGCGACCGGAGTTGAGGTTTGAGCCCTGAGTGGCCAGCTTGATACTGTGAACCCTTGTTGGTTCTGTTGTGATTGTTGATGGCTACTCGCGGTGGTTGGGGTATACCCTTATTGCCGATGGCCTGCAGCTCTTGCCCTTCTTGCGGCTGTAATCTGAAGTCGCAGGTTAGGCAGGTGTCTTTTGGCTTCCACGATGTCATCAAAGTTTTGTTGCGGCTCAGGAGCAGGCGCATTTTCCGCGACGCAAGCGTCTCTGGCCATAGCCCTGTCGCCTTCCTCGCATTCTTGTGCTATCTCTTTATTGCCATCTATTGTGATTACTCCCTTAGGACCAGGCATTTTTAGCTTCAGGTATACGTAGCACAGTCGAGCCATGAATTTTGCGAACGCTTCTCTGCCAAAGAGGGCATGGTATGGGCTCTGGAAATCTACAACCTCAAACCAGACGTACTCGCTTCTGAAGTTGCTTTGCGTCCCGAAGGCGACTTCCAGGTTGATTCGCCCCAAAGGTTGAGCTGATACGCCTGGCACGACTCTGTGAAACGTTGTTCTGGACGGGTGCAGCTGCTTTTCTTGGAGATTCATCCTCTTGAAAGTCTCATAGTATAGTATGTTTATGCTGCTGCCTCCATCCATCAATACTTTGCTTAATTTGTATCCTGCGACTTGAGGGGCAACCACAAGCGCGAGCTTGCCTCCTTCATTTATTTCTCCTGGATGATCTTCACGGCTCCAAACTATTGGTGGCTCAGACCACTTCAGCCACTGTGGTATGGTTGGTACTACGGCGTTAACAGCTTGGTTGCGTCGTCGTAGCTTCTGCTCCCTCCTTGAGGTATTAACCACAATTGTGTGATATTGACCCAACTGCTTTTGGAACTACGGTTGGTCTGGCTGTGGGTTTGGAGCAGCATTATGGTGGCCTCCGTCGTGATTGCCTCCTTCGTTGTTCTGATTGTTGTTATCCCCATTAAGTGGCTGCCCATCCTTCCACTTTTGTAATGGTAGCACTGCGCTTTTGTGTGGTTGGTGGTTTTCCATCTTTTCCCACATGGATGTCACAGGGACGGTTGAAAACTTCTTCCAAGTTAACTGGGTGGAAATTTCTTCCTCTGCCACTACTTGGCTTGTAACGAGTGTTCGTGTTTGCGACCAATCCCGAGTTTTCTTCCTCGTTCTTGCGCTTATTGTAACTCGCATTACTATTGCTAGCTTGTTGCTGTTGAGGCTTGCTGCTGGTCTTCTTTCCTTTGCCAGCAGTTTTCTCTTCCTCTCCATCAGATGCGTCCTTGGTCTTATCCGAACTTGCATACTTGTTAGCCGCTGCCATCACTTCGCTAAGACTCTTGACTTTGTCGTTCATGCGACCCAGTTTGTGGACCAGCGGCTCAAACTTGCAGTTTTTCTCCATAACTAGGATGGCTGAGCTTGGAGGTATGTTGTCTGAGAAGTGTATAATTTCTGCCACTCTCCTCATCCAATGGCAACTTGACTCGCCTTCCTTTTGCACGCAGCGCTCAAGATCTTCTATACTGTAGAGTCGCTTGCATGTTCCTTGGAAGTTCTTGACGAAAGCTTCCTTCATCTCATCCCAAGAATTTATTGAGTTTGGTGGTAGGTTTTGGAACCAAATGTGGGCTGCGCCTTCCAACATCATGTTTAGGTATCGGGCACAGATCTCTTCAGATGCGTTGAGGATGCTCATGCCCATCTCATAATTGTTGAGCCAAGTGACCAGGTCCATACTTGGGTTGTAATTTGCGACCTTGCGAGGTCCTTTGAAATCTGCAGGAAACGGCTCGGACCTAATCCTCTCGCTGAAGCAGACTGGACCTTTAAGTCGCGATGATAAGTTGGATGGAGCTGGCCTCCCTGCCGGATTAACCATTGCATTCATCTGCACATCTTCTGCGGTTTGAACTTGTACCACCTGTTGGTTTTCCCTTTGTCGCCGGGCTGAACTTGAAGTCGCAACCTGCGGCGACTCGGCTCGGATGCTTCTTTCCGCTGTTACTCTACTGTTGTAGGGGGTGGCGTGCAGTCGTCCCCCATGTTCAGACATGTTTGCCTGCTGTACCACCGCTGTGCTCAGCATCTCAATGGCGCGCCGCGCCTCTCTGTCCATCGGTGTGTTTCCTACCGGTGTCGGGGGAATACTTTCTGGGTTAACCCGCGGCCCAGTGCGACTTAACTTACTCGCACGGACGAAGGCCCACTTGGGAGCAAGCCCAATATTGAACCGCCATAAGGGGAAAGATCTAGAAGACATATCCCGGAGGACGTGAAGACCAAGTAGTCTCCGAGTAGGCCTCTATGGATGTATTCCTTATGGGGAAGTTTCCTTTTGTAACCTAGCGAGCCTCTGTGTATATAAAGAGGACTCGCAGGACTTAGAGCGGGTCAAGCTATCAAGCCCAAACCCTAGCTCATACGGCGAGTACCAGATCGGATCGCCTCCATTGTAACACCTCGATTATCATATCAATACCAATCTAGGGTAGGCAGGAAGTAGGTCTTTTACCTCACATTGAGGGGGCCGAACCTGGGTAAATCTGTGTTGATCTTTGTTCCTGCGATCCCAAGCTCGGAGATGCTTGACTCGCATAATCCCACACCTACGAAGTCATCTATGACACCTGACGTGACAAACCCACGACAGTTGGCGCCCACCGTGGGGCCTGCGGTCAAGAGCGTCACGTTCCGCGCAGGATCCATGAAGGGAGCTGAAGATCTTGTTGTTGGCCGTATCATCACGGTCAATGGCACACCCCTCATCGACGATTCAAGCTGGGGGCCGGAAGCAGATTACTTGGAGACCGGCCACGTCATCCCCTTTGGATCCATCAACGTCTTCGTCGGCTTCATTGGCGGCGAGTCAGAGGATCCATCGCAACATGGCGACTCAGAAGAAGGAGTCGCGGTAACAGTGGACCAAGAAGAAGAATCTATCAATTACGAGTCGCTGCCTCTCGAAGACGAAGAAGGCCAATCCATTGAGTATGTCCTTGAGGAAAGGCTATGCGGAGGCCCTGTGGATAGTGGCTCGCCCTCTGTAGAAGATCGGCACGTTGAAGGGGTCTACAGGACCACAGAAGCGGACGAAGGGCTGGGCATGCCACCAGGCAGCTTAGCCCCCACACCGCCGGAAGCAGCAGAACAAGCCGCGCTAGACGCATCAGGAGTCGCGGCATCCGCTGCGATGACGCCAGGAGTCGCGGCCTCAGGAGTCGCAAACAGAGAGACCCACCTGGAGTCGCGCCTGCGGAATCAGGGTCAAGGGTAACCCCCAACGCAGCGGTCACGCCGCCACAGGGAAGCGTGTTGTTTACGCCAATATCTGCGGTTAACGCGGCTGCTAGGGTGACAGAATTGGAGGCTACCAGGATCGGGCTATATGATGAAGTCCAGAGAATCGCAGATGAGAGGCCAGGCTGGCGCGTGAGGAACAGCGCCTCCAACAGGAGCAACTGCGACTCATCGAGGAAACCAATACTCTGCAAGGAATACAGGCCACCTTGCCACACAGACGCCACGCGAGTCGCCTGCAGCCAGGAACAGTAAACCCTATGGAGCTGTTCCAATCACCTACCGCTGAACCAGCAATTGCGGTCCCGTCAGCCGCCACCAACACGATCCCATCAGCGCCACCAACACGGCGCACCCGTCGCATGGTCAGGGGTCGCACAACCTTCAGTCGCGGTACCCGCACACATGGCACCATCTGCCATGGTTATGCGGTCCGTGGCCCCGTTAGCTGCGCCCGCGGTTCAAGCAATCGCTGTACCATCAATCGTACCAGCGGTTCCATCTTTCGCAGCACCAAGAGTAGCAGAGATACCTGGATCAAGGGCCATAGTACAGGCTAACAACAGGGCCATGATGCCCCCGCCATTGACGCAGCCAACCTTTGTTCAGCAATCGCCACAGCAGCCTCAAAGGTTCCACACGCCGCAAGGGCATTATGTTAGCCCAGTGGAGAATCTCTTTGCAGCCACAAACATCTTGGCCAGATTAGCGCCAGCAGGAAACACGCCAATGGACAGAGAGGCACGGCGCGCCATTGAGATGCTGAGCACAGCAGTAATACAGCAGGCGAATATGTCCGAACACGCAGGACGGCTGCACTCCACCCCTTACAATAGCAGAGCAACGGCGGAGAGAAGCATCCACGCGGAGTCGCCACACGTTGCGACCTCAAGTTCGGCTAGGCGACAAAGGGAAGATCAACCTGCGGCTCAAAATCAACCTCAGCAAATTCAACCCATAGAGATTGTGCAGCCGCGCGCGCGGCCAATCCAATAGGAAGGCCAGCTTCGTCCAACCTATCGTCGCGACTCAAAGGCCCAGTCTGTTTCAGCGAAAGAATCAGGTCTGAACCGTTTCCTGCAGATTTCAAAGGGCCTCGCAAGGTCGCCAACTACAACGCCAGCATGGACCCTGTTACTTGGCTCAACAATTACGAGATGGGCATGAGCATCCTAAATGCATCCGAAGAGATCTGCGCACGTTACCTAAACATGATGTTAGAAGGCGCAGCCCACATATGGCTACAAAATTTGCCACCAAATTCAATAAACTCTTGGGATGAGATGAAGGAAGCTTTTATCAAGAATTTCCAAGGAACATGCAAGCGACTCTGCAGCATAGAGGACCTTGAGCTTGTGTACAGAAGGAAGGCGAGTCGAGTCGCCACTGGATGAGAAGGGTCGCAGAGATCATACATTCCTCAGATAACATACCACCCAGTTCAGCAGTCCTTGTCATGGAGAAAAATTGCAAATTTGAGCCGCTAGTCCACAAACTAGGTCGCATGAAGGATAAAGTCAAGAGCCTAAGCGAGGTAATGGCGGCGGCCAACAAGTATGCTAGCTCGGATAAAACCAGGGACGCATCTGATGGGGAGGAAGAGGAAAACACTGGCAAGGGAAAGAAGGCCAGTAGCAAGCCTCAACAACAGCAAGCTAGCAATGCCAATGCGAGTTATAACAAGCGCAAAAACGAGGAAGGAAACTCAGGGTTAGTCGCAAATACGAATACTCGTTACAAACAAAGCAGCAGCAGAGGAAGGAATTTTCACCCAGTTAATTTGGAAGAGGTTTTCAACCGCCCCTGCGACATCCATATAGGAAAAGATGGGAAACCACCCAACCACACGAAGGCACAGTGTTATCATTACAAAAAGTGGAAGGATGGACAGCCACTCAACACAAACTTCAATCATCAAAACAACGAGGAAGGTAAACACGGCGGAGGCAACAACAGCAACAACGCCGTCCCAAATCCGCAGCCAGATCAGCCACAATTCCCAAAACAGTTGGGTCAGTATCATACCATTGTGGTGAATACTTCAAGAGGGAACAAAAGCTGCGACGACGCAATCAGGCTGTTAACGCCATAGTACCAGCCGTCCCACAGTGGCTAAAGTGGTCCGAGCAACCAGTAGTTTGGAGCCGCGAGGATCACCCAGGAGAAATAAATGAAGAGGGAAAACTCGCGCTGGTGGTTGCCCCTCAAGTCGCAGGGTACAAGTTGAGCAAAGTACTGATGGATGGAGGCAGCAGCATCAATATATTATACTATGAACCTTCAAAAGATGAACCTTCAAGAAAAGCAGCTACACCCATCAAGAACAACGTTTCATGGTGTCGTGCCAGGCATATCAGCTCAGCCATTGGGGCGAGTTAACTTGGAGGTCGCCTTTGGGACACAAAGCAACTTCAGGAGCGAGTACATTTGGTTCGAGGTTGTAGATTTCCAGAGCCCATATCATGCGCTGTTTGGCAGAGAAGCATTCGCAAAGTTTATGGCTAGGCCGTGCTATGTGTACCTAAAGCTTAAAATACCAGGCCCTAGGGGAGTCATCACCATCAATGGCGACAAAAGAATAGCTCAAGAATGCGAAGAGGGCGACAAGGCCATAGCCAGAGCAGCTTGCATCGCAGAGAGCGCGCCCATGCGCGAGTCGCAGGAGAATTTTGATGACATCGTGAAGGCCAAGAGGCACCTGCCTGACTTGCGACTTCAGATTACGGCCGCAAGGGAGGCAAGGAAGTCAAAGGCTACGAGCCATTGCCAATAAGGACACATCCCAGGCGTCGCGAGTTGCCATCAGCAGCCGCAGCAAAATTATTAAGAGTTTACATCATCAAGCTGGCCACTCAGGGCTAAAAATTTCAATTCTGGTCGCCACTCAGGCGCGACCGACCCATGTAACATCTCTGGTTGCCACCTAGGCGCAACCGACCCAATTCTGGTCGCCACTCAGGCGCGACCGACCCATGTAACATCTCTGGTTGCCACCTAGGCGCAACCGACCCAAGCATCACTTCTGGTCGCCACCTAGGCGCGACCGACCCTATGTATCATATAATGATTCTGAAATAAAGCATCTCAAACTACCAATTGAGCTGTGAGTCTTTTATTTTTTAATCATTGGTCCCTTGGGGGTGCGGCAGCTTTTTAGCGCGGCCTATTCCTTGGGATCGCCAAACAAGTGGCATTTATCGTGATTATACTCAACCTCTCTTGGATGCGACTTGCACTATGCGGCCAAAGTACTGGGGGTGCGGCGTCAATCGAGTTTGATTGCCTATCATGGCCGCTCTCGACCCTGAACACGCACTTTTTACCTGGGAAATACTGAGCCGCGCAAGGGCCTAAGTGAGGAAAAACCGAGACAAATCATAAGGACCAGCCTATTGGTCGAAACATGTACTGCCAAGAGTACTTAAGCAAACCATAATATTGTCTTATGACACATAAATTCTAACAATTATTACAGACCGCTAAGGGCCAAGATCATCAAACCATTGTTTTCTCTTCTTCACTTGTGCGCAGCTTTTGGCCGGTGGGAAGGAGGAACAGGCGGCTTACCAAGCTTGCCAGAAGGAGCAATCGCAGGCTCGCTGGAGGGCTCTTCAGTCGCGGGCTTGGGGGCTGCAGAGCTGGATACGCCTGGAGAGGGGTTCTTTTCCTGCGGAATCACCGCACTGGATGACGGAGCGGGTAACTTCTCCCATCTGCTTCCATCTGCATTATACTTGCCCATATAGGTCGCAAGATCTATCCCCTCCACCAGTTCAGTCGCGTGGCCGCGCATATCCTTCCAAGTCGTCGCATATTCTGAGGCCGTCAGTTCGGTGCCATCCACCTTCTTCGAGGGCCTACCTTTTGCAACCTTGGCAGCATCAAAAGAAGGATAGTACGTCTTGGCCAAAGCAAGAACATGAGCCGCGCCGGTGCGAGCTGAGGACTCCTTCCAGTCCAAAAAGAACTGAGGCGCCCTAAGCAGTCTTTTAGCAGCCCTTCAGAATCACCGGGGACTGGCTTGGTCGGCAGCAGGCACTTAGACAGTGATTTCATGGCGTCACAAGTTCTTCGCGAAAAATCGCGGATATACTCCAGCTGTTCTTGAGTACTGCCGCGCTGCTCCTTGGCATCTTCACCTACATCGAGGCATGTCTCCGTCAGCTCTACAACATACAGGCAAAGATAGTAGAGAAAACAGATGCAGATATGAGTCGCAACACATACCAGTTAACTCTTGAGTCATGATGCACACTTTGGCGTGGACAAGGTTATGGGCATCAGAAACTTTCTTCAACTTTTTCTCAAGCTCGCCAATGGAAACAGCCTTAAGCCTTGCGTCCTCATTGGCATCAGCAATGGCGTCTTTCTGAGCACTGACTTGGAGGTCCAGCTGCTGGACCCTCTCTTGGAACTTCTCTTCAACAGTTTTAAGCCGCAGCTCGGTGGCTTTGGCTTGCTCAGATAACTTGAAGCTTTCATCAGATAGCTCGCCCATCCTGGTTTCCCTTTCTTTCAGCTCAGCGTCACGCTGGCCAAGGAGCTCGCGCAGCCTCTCCAGTTCAGAGGGAGTATCCCCCAGCTGCTTTTCCAAGGCAAGTTTGGCAGCTGTTATGGAGCTTAGTTCCTCCTACGAAGGGTACATCAGTTAGTAAGTATATATCAACAGCTAAAAGAGAAGCATCAAGTCTCCCTTTACAGTCAAAGAAGAAACTTGATCCTTGGGGGCTAGAGACAGATAACTGGAGATAGAAGTTTACCTTATAAGCCGCAGACAGGTCAGACAGTGCCTTGCGGAGCTCCATGGCTTGCTTGTCATTTGAGGCAATGATAGCCTCTGACAGTCTCTCAGCGCGGCTTGTGGAGGAGGAAGAAGCAACCTCAGCACGCAGAATTGGCGACCGCAGGCTGTCCGCCGCTGGCGACTCAATCACTGGCGCATCAGCATCCTTGGCCATTACATCTATGGAGGAGGGGTTGACCTTCTCCACGTCCTGGATCATAAGGGGATCCGTTCTATCCTCCAGAGCCACCTCTTGGGTGGCTGTGTCAAGAACAGGGACCGTGGCCAGGTCATCAGTGGTGGCCACGCCCTCTACCATGGCGGTATGAGCCGCAGGTGATAAATGCGGCTCAACCGCGGTTCCAGGCTCAGTCGCGGGTTTAGCCGCACTTCTGAAAAAGCAAGGGCATTGTGTGAAGAAGAAGCACATAAGCCAGAATAAAAGTATTATAAGCACAGGGAAAAGTTACTAACTCTGGAGCCATCTTCACAAAGGCCATAAGTTCACCGCTTGACGGTGAGGACAGGCCTTGGGTCCCAGAATCTACGAGCAGAAGTTTTGCGTGTCAGTAGAGGAAAAAGAATAAGCATTCAAGATGACAAGACAACAGAAATTACCAGAGTGGGGACCCATGTCTTCTTCAGCAGAGGCGGTGGCTTTGAAAGCACGCCTGGCAACGAAGGAGATCGCGCCCGTAGCAGGTTTGCGACGCTTCGTGGCCTCGGGTTTTCCAGAGCATCAACCTCTGGTTCCTCACGAGATAGCCTCTTGGAGGCTCTACGGGGAGTTGGTCCAGCCGCGGCAACAGAACTCGCGGCTGGCACTGGACTGTCATCCTCGTCCAGTTCAGTCTCTTCACCATCTGAGGCCGCAGAAGCAACAGAAGGGATATCAGCAGTCTCGCTGCCCTCTAGAGTGGGCAGCAACTTCTTTCGTGCGGCACGCTTGGGAGCAGCAGTGCCGGCGACGGTCGCAGGCAGCGACCAGTAGTTCTCATCAGCCTGGATCAGGGAGATATAAGTTGCAGTATTAAGAAAAGGAATGCGACTCAACTACGAAGGCGAAAAGACAGAGAAGAGGAGTTACCTCAAAAGGCTTGTTGTTAACACTGAAAGGGGCAAGCCCCACCTTATCGAAGGAGATGTCCTTCTCCTCAGTCACGCGGGTGACAAATTCCACCCAATCCTCAGGCCTCCAGTCCGAAGCCTTGATACGATCAACGTCAGCAGAGGTGCCTGTGCACTCAAGGAAGGATCGCTGTCGTGGACTCACGGGCTGAATGCGCCATTTGGTCCAGCAAGAGAGAAGATCAAGGCCAGTAAGACCATGACCTATTAAGGCGCGGACTTGATCAGCGACTCATTGATGAAGGACATGGACGAGTCGCGGGGTTTTGATTTCAGTGCCTCGGTAGGCACGAAGAGGGTGTTAGACCAGGAGGGAAGGCGAGTTTCGCCCTCCGGTGAAGTATCTTGGCAATAGAAGAAAGATTTTTGCCAAGCCCTGGGTCGATTCGCCAGGGCTAGCTTGGGAAGGCAAGAGTTCCTATGGCGTTGAAGAGAGATGGCGCCGACCTGAACGTAGGCGCCACCCTTGGAGACAAGTTGGCTGTTGCAGGTGAAAGAGGCCAGCCATAGATCGATGTTGGGGGCTATGCCAAGATAATCCTCGCACAGCACGTGAAAATTGCTCACCTGGAGCATTGAGTTGGGCCCGATGTCGTGAAGACGGAGGCCTAGGCGTTGCAGCAAATTGCGGAAGAAGGGAGAACCTGGCGGCGTGAATCCACGCTCCACGTGCTCCACGAACATCACCAGCTCGTTGGGCTTGGGGCGCGGCTCGATTTCATCGCCTGGCGCCCGCCAGACGCCGTCCTCCTTCGGCGGCAAGAAGCCAGCCTCGGCCAGATCGCAAGAGTTTCCTCCGTTACCCAGGATCCTTCCCAGTTGCAGGAGATCTTGCGCCTATCGTCAGATGGCTTCGCCTTGGGCGCCATTGCGAGGGGGAGATTGAATTGGGGAACTAGGCTCGGGTCGAGGAAGAAGACGGCGCGGCTAGGGATGAGAAGATTGCAAGGGCAAATGGATAATGACCTAGGTGGCCGCAGCTTATAACTGAAGGGGCCCGCAACTAACGGCATTATCTGTGCTCGCAACCAACGGCACAATTTGCGCCCGCAAAACGAGTAACGGTCCGCAATTAAAGGAAACGAATATTTCCAGAAGAGAGATGAGTCGCGCAGATGAGTCACAGCTCTGAATCGCATAAGTCAGGAGATTGGTCAGAACGTTTGCAGTGCGGCTCAGAGACCATTTCAAGAGGTCAGAAGATTCTCACCGTAAAGTCCTAACCAATCTTGGGGGCTAATGTCGGGGGAATACTTTCTGGATTAACCCGCGGCCCAGTGCGACTTAACTTACTCGCACGGACGAAGGCCCACTTGGGAGCAAGCCCAATATTGAACCGCCATAAGGGAAAGATCTAGAAGACATATCCCGGAGGACGTGAAGACCAAGTAGTCTCCGAGTAGGCCTCTGTGGATGTATTCCTTATGGGGAAGTTTCCTTTTGTAACCTAGCGAGCCTCTGTGTATATAAAGAGGACTCGCAGGACTTAGAGCGGGTCAAGCTATCAAGCCCAAACCCTAGCTCATACGGCGAGTACCAGATCGGATCGCCTCCATTGTAACACCTCGATTATCATATCAATACCAATCTAGGGTAGGCAGGAAGTAGGTCTTTTACCTCACATTGAGGGGGCCGAACCTGGGTAAATCTGTGTTGATCTTTGTTCCTGCGATCCCAAGCTCGGAGATGCTTGACTCGCATAATCCCACACCTACGAAGTCATCTATGACACCTGACGTGACAAACCCACGACAACCGGTGTCAACCTGGCTAAGATGTTGGTAGCCGCATTGAGATTCTCCACTGGGCTAACATAGTGTCCTTGCGGTGTATGGAACCTTCGAGGCTGCGGTACCGGCTGCTCCACAGAGGTTGGTTGTGGGGACGGAGGTGGCATGATAGCCCTGTTGTTAACTTGTACCAGGGCTCTTGACCCTGATACTTCCGCCGTTCTTGGTGCCGCAAAAGATGGAACTACAGGCGCGAATGCTGGCGATGCCATCGTCCGTAATGCAGGCGCGACTAAAGGCTCCGCGGGTCACGCAGCCGCGACAGGTGGTGCCATGTATGAGGGTACTACGACTGATGGTGCTGCGGCTTCTGACCATGCGACTGGACGCGCTGCGTTTGTTGCGACTGATGGGTTCGCGTGGGGTGGCGCCGTGGCTGCTGGTGTATCGACTGCAGGGACCGCGGCTGTAGGTCCAGAGGTGGGTGATTGGAATAACTCCATGGGATTTACTGCTCCTGGCTGCATGCGACTGATGTGGCGTCGGTGCGGCAAGGTGGTTGGTCCTCCTTGTAAGATGATGGTGTCTTCGGCGAGTCGCTGTTGTTCTTGTTGGAGGCGCTGGTCCTCGCGTGCGAGCCTGCTCCTTTCATCCACAATCCTTTGGACTTCATCGTACAGCCCAATCCTGGTAGCTTCTAGCTCCACGGCTCTAGCGGCAGCGTTAACCGCAGATATAGGCGTAAACAGCGGGCTGCTCTGGGGCATCACTACCGCCGTGCTGGGAGTTATTATTGGCCCTCCTTCCGTAGGTACATTTCCGGACGGGGTTTCTCTGTTTGCGACTCCTGAGTTTGCGACTCCTGGGGTGGTTGCAGCGGGTGCCGCGCGACTTGAACCGAGCTCTGCGACTCCTGATCCTTCTGGTGCGACTTGTTCCGCTGCTTTCGGTGCCGTGGGGGCTAAGCTGCCCTGCGGCATGCCCAGCCCTTCCTCTGCTTCCACGGTCCTGTAGATCCCTTCCATGCACTGATCTCCTACGGAGGGCGAGCTGCCACCCCTAGGGTTTCCACATAGCCTTTCCTCGAGTACATACTCAATGGATTGGGCTTCTTCGTCTTCGAGCGTCAGTGGCTCGTTGTTGGTAGATTCTTCTTCTTCATCCACCGTTACGGCGACTCCTTCTTCTGAGTCGCCTGGCTGTGATGGGTCTTCTGACTCGCTGCCGTTGAAGCCGACGAAAACATGAATAGATCCAAACGGGATGATGCGACCGGTCTCCAAGTAATCAGCTTCTGGTCCCCAGCTTGAATCGTCAATAAGAGGCGTGCCATCGACCATGATGATGTGGCCAATGGCGAGATCTTCAGCTCCTTTCATCGATCCTGCGCGGAACGTGACGCTCTTGACCGCAGGCCCCACGGTGGGCGCCAACTGTCGTGGGTTTGTCACGTCAGATGTCATGTATGACTTCGTAGGTGTGGGATTTGCGCGAGTCAATCGTCTCCGAGCTTGGGATCGCAGGAACAAGGACGAACACAGATTTACCCAGGTTCGGCCCTCAATGTGAGGTAAAGACCTACCTGCCTACCCTAGATTGGTATTGATATGATATATGTGGTGTTACAATGGAGGCGATCCGATCTGGGAACTCGCCGTAAGAGCTAGGGTTTTAGGGCTTGATAGCTTGACCCTGTCTAAGTCCTGCGAGTCCTCTTTATATACACAGAGGCTCGCTAGGTTACAAAGGAAACTTCCTCCACAAGGAATACATCGCCCGGAACCTACTTGGAGACTAACTTCTCCTCACGTCTTCCGAGATAGATCTTCTAGATCCTTCTGCTTGTGTCGGTGCGATATTGGACTTGCTTTCATGTAGACCCTTTCTGGTGCGAGTAAAGTAGGTCACACTTATCAACATGGGCCGCGGGTTAATCCACAAAGTATTCCCCCGACACCCTTCTCCCCAAATTTGACGACAAGACAGTTCCTTAAGATGGAATAAGTGACTCTCCAAAACGGAGACATAAAAGAGGTCTTGGAATCTTTCCAGCAAGACCTGACCCGGGTGGATAGCAATGACGGATCCCCACTGAAGCTTTCATAAGCTTTTGAAAGTGAATACGAATATAGGTCATTGGTGCAAACGGTAACTCCTCAAGGTAAAAGAGAGCACCAAAATCAGCAAGAGAAGCTTCGCACTAGATACCGGCACTCATCCAAGTCATAGTCCTCTTCCCTTCAATGGAGAAATAAACTGTGGCATAGAATTCCTAAGCAGCTCAGGAGAATAGGAGGTCTCAACAGTCATGAGATGAGTAATACCATGAAAATCCATAACATCCATCACATCCGGCCATAATTCCCTTGCATTGTCCACATTGAAGTAATGAGTAGGAACATGGGAGTTCTTGAGGGGACTAACTAGTTGTTCAAACACTTGCTGATGCATCTTGCAATAGAAATGGCTATCATTCCTACAAGTGCGCTTGCCAAAAGCATATGGATTGAAAACCAAGCGGTCATGCTCAAACTCATCACTAGGCACTTTGATCCAAGTCTCACGTACCGGTTCATCCGGATTGACAGGGGGAGGTCCCTTCTTCTTGGTGGTTACCTTGATTTGCTTGGACTTGGAGTTGAAGGAGGATGCCCTAACATTTGCCTTGCCCTTGTACTTGGAGAGAGGAGAGGAATCATCAAGGTACTCAAGGTTATCAAAAAACGAATCGGAGTCCATCCTTGTTCGAGCTTCACCGAGAAAAACCAATCTTGAGAGAACACCAACAAAAGGAGGAGAACTCCCCAAAACCTTCACCAATGGAGAAATCTCTTAGATGAGAGGGAAGATCTGGAGGAGCCCCTGTAGATCTGAGGGAAGGGAAGGTGTGGGAGCGGCTCCATAGGAGGGGCGGTGGAGGAGGAGATCGGGGGGGGGGGGCTTCAATGGTGATGGAGATCATGGGGAGGGGGGAAGAAGAAAGGGGAGCGGTTCATCCCGACCCCTCCCTGCCCCTTTGACTTGCCCCGAGAGCCCGTCCTAGGAGCCGGCCTGGCCGGCCTCGCAGTGTTGGGTAGGCCGGGCACCAACCCGAGCCAGCCGGCCTCTAGCCCGGCCTCGGTAGAGGCTAGGCCGGGCAGGCACCCGAGCCAGCCGGCCAGGCTGGCCCAGGCCGGCGTCATTCTCTTCAACTTGAATTCCTTGATAAAAAAAATTCTAGAAAACTTCTGGACTTCTCTGCGGGGAACCATCTTCAAGAAGGACCATGGAGCAACGTTGAGTGACATGGGGAGATGCAACCATGATGATCTCTTCACACTTCCAATGGAGGAAAAACCAAAAATCCCAAATAACAACATTGCAAGTGATCAACTATGCAGTAAAATCTCAAATAAGAACCAACTTTTCATAAAGAAGAGGGCGGTGGCCTAGGCCACCATGTATGAGTTTGTGGTGTGACACCGCGAAGATATATCTTGGGTTCACGGCCACTACTCGTTATTTAAGCTCACAATTAATGAAATGAAAATATAGAGACAACATGAGTTCTTACTATCGGCATAATGTGGGGAGGGATAGTCCAATAAATTAGGACCGCACTCCCCCTATGTCCATGCCTACACCTAAACCAAATAGATAGTCAAAATATAGGTGTGTATGCAAGATAATCAAGTCAAGCTCCTTGAATCCACGATATTTAGCTCATGCCTCAAATAAGTGAATCTTGCTTCATCAAGTGGCTTCGTGAAAATATCGGCAAGTTGGTGTTTGGTGGGAACATAGGCAAGCTCAATATCACCACGGGCAATATGATCCCGAATAAAATGATGACGAATCTCAATATGCTTCGTTCTTGAGTGTTGCACGGTTGTGGCCAATCTTGATAGCACTTTCATTGTCACACAAAAGAGGCACTTTGTCACAATTGACACCGTATTCCTTTAAAGTTTGCCTCATCCATAACAATTGAGTGCATGCACTAGCGGCCGCCACATACTCGGCTTCGGTGGAGGATAGAGATATGCAATTTTGCTTCTTAGAAGACCAACTCACCAAGGACCTACCAAGAAATTGGCATGCCCCGGAAGTTGATTTCCTATCATCCTTGCAACCGGCCCAATCCGAATCCGTGTACCCGGCAAGAGAGAATTAGTGCCCTTTGGGTACCACAAACCAAACCTTGGGGTATAAACCAAATATCGAAGGATTCTATTGACCGCCAAGTGGCTTTCTTTAGGAGCGCTTGATACCTTGCACACACCCCTACACTCAACACAATATCGGGTCTAGATGCACAAAGATAAAGCAAAGAACCAATCATAGAGCGATAAAGTTTTTGATCAACATCGATACCGTCGGGGTTAAGTTCAAGATGGCATTTGGTGTCCATAGGAAACCGCTTCTCTTAGCATTTGCATATTGAACCTCTTGAGCATGTCTTGGGTATATTTGGTTTGAGAGATGAAAGTCCCTTCATTCAATTGCTTGATCTCAAAACCAAGAAAGAACTTCAATTCGCCCATCATAGACATCTCGAACCTATCGGTCATAAGCTTTGAAAATTCATCATTGAAAGCTTTGTTAGATGAGCCAAAAATAATATCATCAACATAAAGTTGGCATATGAAAAGCTCCCCTTTAACCCTCTTAGTAAAGAGAGTGGGATCGATTTCCCAATTCAAATCCACGGTCTACTAGAAGCTCTCTAAGGTGCTCATACCACGCACGTGGTGCTTGTTTGAGACCATAGAGCGCCTTATCAAGCTTGTAGACATGGTTAGGGAATTTGGGATCCTCGAAACCCGGTGGTTGCTTAACATATACCAACTCCTTTAAAGGACCATTAAGAAAGGCACTTTTCACATCCATTTGTTGCAATTTAAAGTTATGATGTGATGCATATGCAAGAAGGATACGGATGGACTCAAGGCGAGCCACGGGTGCATAAGTCTCTCCAAAATCAATGCCTTCAACTTGAGAGTATCCTTGTGCAACCAATCTTGCCTTGTTCCTCACAACCATTCCATGCTCATCTTGCTTGTTCTTGAATATCCATTTGTGCCTATAACATTGCGGCAATCTTTGGCTTCTCAACTAAATTCCACACTTGTTGCGCTTGAAGTTATTGAGTTCATCATGCATAGCTTCCAACCAATCCGGATCTTCAAGAGCTTCAAACACTTTCTTTGGTTCCACCATGGAAATATGAGCTTGATGTTCACTAAAGCTTGCCAATTGTCTTCTTGTGGTAACATTCTTAGGTCACCAAGGATTGCTTTCTAGCTTGAGACCTTTATTCAAAGTCTCTTGCAACTCTTGCTTTACGACGGGCTTCGATATCTCTATTGCATCTTGGAGGTATCTCTTGATCATCTTGATCATTTGAGTCCCCGTCTTGACCGGAATGTTGACCTTGATCATCATTAAGCACATCTTCAACAAGAAGGAGAGGGTTGATCTTGGTCTTGACCTTGGCTAGCATCAAATGGAGAACTTGGTTCTTGCATAGCAACTTGGTCAACATGAGGAGGGTCTTGAACTTGTTCTTGGGTTGGTGCATCATTTGCTTCCATGTGGGTGCCGGTTCAACTTGTGATGGTGATGAGTTTCCACATGAGTGGAGCTTGGACTTGCTTGAGGAGGGTCACAATGAATCTCAATGGGGCGATGGAAACCAATGCCCATTCTTCTTATTGCATCTTGAGGCTTCTCATTATCTACATCACAAACATGAAATTGCGCCACTTGGGAGCCGTCATTCTCATCGAACCTCACATCACAAGATTCTATGACTTTCCCGAGGTTTTGTCATAGACTCTATAGGTGTGAGATTCGGCACCGTACCCAACAAAAACACCCTCTAAAGCTTTAGATTCAAATTTAGACAAACGAACACCTTTGATCTTATAGAAACACTTACAACCAAATACTCGGTAGTAGGAGACATTGGGCTTGTTGCCGGTGAGCATCTCATAAGGTGTAAACTTCTTGCCTTTGCGAAAGAATAGCCGGTTTGATGAATGACACGCCGTGGAGATAGCCTCGGCCACAAGAAAGTGGAGACTTAAACTCCGCCAACATAGACCTTGCCATATCCATGAGGGTCCGGTTCTTCCTTTCGGCTACACCATTTTGTTGAGGGGTATATGCAGCGGAATATTGATGACGAATCCCCTCTTCACTAAGAAACTCATTTAGGTGTAGTTCTTGAACTCGGAGCCATTGTCACTCCTAATGGCCAATATAGGGACATTGTGTTGGCGTTGAACTTCATTTGAAAAGTCGATGACGGCTTGTTGGGTCTCATCCTTCGTCTTGAAGAAATAAACCCAAGTAAATCTTGAATAGTCATCAACAATCACCAAGCAATATTTCTTCCCACCAAGCTAGGTTGTGGCACGGCACCAAAGAGATCAACATGAAGAAGTTCCAAAATCCTCTTTGATGAAATGATGTCTTGCTTGGATGGGGAGAATCATGCATCTTTCCTTCAACACAAGCCCTACAAAGACGATCTCTAGAAAAGAAACATTCTTTTAGTCCAAGAATGTGGCCACCCTTGTGAAGACTTTGCAAAGTTCTCATGTTGACATGGGACAAGCGGCGATGCCACAACCACCCACGTCGGCCTTTCCGAATAGGCATATTGCTTGAGTGTTGGTTGACCCCGAAAAGTCCACCACAAACAACTCATTTTCAACATACCCAACGAACATGACCTTTAGAGTATTGCTCCTCAAGAGTACACCATATCAATAGTAAAATGGACATCAAAGTTCATCTTATTAAGTGCACGAACGGACATAAGATTGTAACCGAGGGACTCGACAAGCATGACATTTACAAGGGTGATATCCTTTGCAACTACCACCTTGCGAGGCCCTTTACCTCAACTTTTGATTTATCACCATAGGAGACGGATGAGTGATTTATATTTGGTCCCAACTCCGTCATGATCTCCATGCTTCCGGTCATATGACTAGTGCATCCACTATCAACCACCATTTCGACCCACCGGAAGCATAGTCCTACAAGAAATCATTGCTTGATTTTAGGTACCCATCTTGCAATGGGTCCTCTTTGGTTAGCAACAAGGGTCTTAGGAACCCAAATAGCACGAGCAACATATCCATCATAAGGACCAATATATTTTCATAAACATCACCATAATAATCAACATATAGAATGTAGTGAGGGTTAGCATCTCCCGCAAAGTCACTACGAGTGGCCTTGCCCCTAGTGGCATTTCCACTCGCAATGGGAGTCTTGGTTTGTGCGGGCTTGGCCTTGTTGTTGCTCTTCTTCTACTTTGCCTTGACTACATAGCCAAGACCCTCCTTCCCTTTGTGTTTCTTTTGCTCAAAAACATGAGCAACAACCTTTTCTTTAACTTTGGGAATTGAGGTCTTGGCACTAGTGGCCTTGGCAAGCTTAACCTTCAACCTAGTGATACGTCTCAAACGTATCTATAATTTCTGATGTTCCATGTTGATATTATACCAATTGTTACATGTTTTACATACACTTCATAACATTTTTATGCATTTTCTGGGACTAACCTATTAACAAGATGCCACAGTGTCAGTTCCTGTTTTCTGCTGTTTTTGTATTTCAGAAAAGCTGTTCTGGAAATATTCTCGGAATTGGACGAAACCTGGACAGGACCTCCTATTTTTCCAACATGTACACGAAGTCCGAAGGAGAGACGGAGGCGATCGAGGAAGGCACCACACCCTAGGGCAACGCGACCTCCCTCCAACCGCGCCGTGGTGGGGTGTGGGCCCTCGAGTCACTCCAGCCGCCGCCCTTTCGCCTATTTATTCATCTCCACGGGAAACCCTAGACACCCGAGCCTCCATCCACGAAAAGTTCCGTAGCCGCCGCCGTCATCAACCCTAGCTCAGGAGGGTTCTGAAGCTCTTCTCGGCACCCTGCCGGAGAGGGGAATTATCTCCGGAGGGCTCTACATCACCATGCCTGCCTCCGGAGTGATGCGTGAGTAGTGGGTTCATGCCTCCGGTAATCTGGGAGAGTGACATCAACTTCTAAGATTGTGGATGTGCTGTTGCCACTAGGGATAAAATAACCGATGCTTAGCTTAAGGGTGCACCGTTAGGTCTAATACATTTGTTTACATTACGCACATTACTTAATGCGATTATCCGTTGCTTGCAACTTAATACCAACGGGGAACTCGGTATGACAACCTGGAGGTGGATTATTAGCATAGACGCTGTTGGATAACGGTCTATGTATTTTGTCGTAATGCCCACATGAATATCATAGTAATCATCATGTCCTATATATGCATTGTCATGCGCTAAATATTTTGTCAATTGCCCAGCTGTAATTTGTTCACCCAGCATGTTAGTTATCTTTTATGGAGAGACACCACTAGTGAACTGTGGACCCCGGTCCATTCTTTTACACTGATAATACAACTAACTGCAATCATTGTTCCTTTTCATTCTCTGCAATTAAACACTATTTTCCACACCATACGTTTAATCCTTTGTTTTCATCAAGCCAGGAAGATTGACACCCTTCCTGTTTCGTTGGGGCAAAGTAGTTTGATTGTGTTGTGTGCAGGTTCCACGTCAACAGCCGAACTCCCTTCCACACGCAAGAACTTTTCTGGCACCGTTGACAACCTTCGGAAGTGCTTCTTGCTCCTACTGGATCTTATAACCTTGGTATCTTACTGAGGGAAACTTGCTGCTGCACTGCTTCATACCTTCCTCTTGGGGTCTCCCAACGAACGTGTGTCCCACGTCATCAAGCATTTTTCTGGCGCCGTTGCCAGGGAGTAAGAGGATTTCTGCAAGGGGAGTATCACGCTTCCAATCTCTTTACTTTGTTTTTGTCTTGCTTAGTTTATTTTATTTTCTCTTGTTTGCTTTTAATTATCAAAAACACAAAAAAAATAGTTTCCTTCATCTAGTCTATTTCGGTTTGTTATTATGTCTAATTGTTTTCTTACTATCAATGTCTTCTCTCTTTGAAACAAAATCTTATTGGCTAAGTGGGTTCACGGAGGAACAACAAAATTATTATAAGGAATACCGCTTGTCTCAAAAGGGGAAATATTTATGGGAACAAATAAGAAGATTGAATTATTTTGCTAAAAACTTTTGCTCTACTTATGATGAATCCTACTGCTTTAATGAATCTTTATGTTGTAGAAGGCATAAACATCTCCCTTTCCAATGTGATTATAATGATAATGAAACCTTGTCTGCTTATGCTAAAGGAAACTATGACTTTGGTAATCTTGAACAAACTGAAGAATTTTTTGTTTTTAAGGGTGCCTATGAAATTGCTGGTTATATTCACGATGATGATTCTCCTTATAAATCTGAAAATTTTGATGTACTTGGTTATTGCCTTGAATATTACAATGATAATGCTCTTGATGATGGTCCTATATTGCCTAATGATATTTATTATACTACTATTGTCAAAAGTGGGTTTAATGACCCCACTGTTTTTTAGCTTAATAAAAATTATGTGTTTGTAGATCATGAAAAGCATTCTTTATGTGATAGTTATATTGTTGAGTTTGTTCATGATGCTACTGAAAGTTATTATGAGAGAGGAAAATATGGTTGTAAAAGTTTTCAAGTTACTAAAACACCTCTCTTTATGTTGGAAGTTTTGAAGTTGCATTTGTTTCGTGTTTCTATGCTAGTTGCTTTATGCTTCAATAATTTATTTTATTACAAGATTCCTTGCATAGGAAGTGGGTTAGACTTAAATGTGTTTGATATTTGCCTCTTGATGCTCTCTTTTGTTTTTCAACTCTTATTCTTATGAGAGCATCATTAAATCTTCTAGCCTAGCTAAAAGGCATTAAAGAAAGCGCTTTTGGGAGGCAACCCATTATATTTTGTTTTCAGTTTTAGTCAAGGTGCTGTTTACTTCTGTAACAATCTTTGTATCTTTATTTTCTTGCATTGTTGTGCCAAGTAGGCCTCTAATAGGAAGATGATGCTAGATTTGGATTTCTGCGCAGGAACAGATTTCTGCTGTTCACCGTTTTACTTCTGTAAAATCACAGAAAAATTATTTAAATCTGCAAATTTTTGTGCGTGATCCTCAGATATGTACGCATCTTTCGTTAGTTTTGAGTTTTTCGATCTGAGCAACGTAAGTGCCTCGAAAAAATTCGTCTTTACAGACTGTTCTGTTTAGACAGATTCTGTCTTTTATTTTTCGCATTCTCTCTTTTACTAGTGTTGAGTGGAATTTTTTTTAGGGTGAAGAGCTTCACATAACATCAGTGGCAGTAGCTAATGTTAAAAGTAACGGTCATGTTTGTGTCCTTATAGAACATGTGAGTTTTTGATTGTGCACTAACCCTCTAATGAGAATTACTCTGAGTTTGGTGTGGCGGAAGTTTTCAAGGGTCAAGAGAGAAGGATGATATAATGTGATCAAGAAGAGTGAAGAGCTTAAGCTTGGGGATGCTCCCATGGATCACCCCAGCATATTTCAAGAAGACTCAAGCGTCTAAGCTTGGGGATGCCGGGCATCCCCTTCTTCATCAGCAACTTATCAGGTCATCTCTAGTGAAACTATATTTTAATTCTTTCACATCATATGTGCTTTACTTGGAGCGTCTGTGTGCTTTTATTTTCAGTATTTTATTTTTCTTATGGTCAACTTGATTGGACCCAGCATTCTTGATTGGGAGAGAGACACGCTCCGCTTTTTCATATGAATACTCCTATTCTTCACTTATACTTGTTGAGTATTCTTATCTAGCTATTGCTATGCTTTTAGCTCCTGTTTTGCATGCATCTCTTATTCAGAGCTGTTAGTTCTTTTAAAGAAAGTACTCTCTTGCTTCACTTATAATTGTTTGGAGAGTTTATGTTGAAATAAATTGATTGGTGTTTGGTTGGAACAGAAAATGTTGCATGTGGTAGATGGTATAATGGAAAAAGCTTACATATTCTTGTAGATCACTGTATTGGATAATTTGATACTTGTCAATTGTTTTGAGTTATCAAGTAGTTCATGTTTAAGCTTTTGTATCATGTAGTTAAAACCTATTAATGAAGAACTACCGTAAAGCTCGTTGAAATTTGGTTTGCATGATTGGTATCTCTAAGGTCTAGATATTTTCTAGTAAAAGGGTTTGGTTAACAAGGAAGACAGTGTAGAGTCTTATAATGCTTGCAATATGTTTTCATATAAGTCTTGCTGTGTCGGTTGATATCCTGTGTTTGCTTCAAATAACCTTGCTAGCCTAAACTCTGTACTGAGAGGGAATGCTTCTCGTGCATCCAAAACCTTGAGCCAAAATCCATGCCATTGTGTCCACCATAACTACCTATATGTGGTATTTCCTTGCCATTCCAAGTAAATTTTTCATGTGCTACCTTTAAACTATTCAAAAATTATTACTCCTATTTTGTGTCAATGTTTACCAAGCTCATGAGGACGGGGTGGATGTCTTTATGTCAACTGTCAAACAGACTTTACCACCGGACTAGCGGCATATACATCCGCTTATCCATTAATTTTGCAAAAAGAGCTGGCAAATGGGGTGCCCAGTCCCAATTAATTACAACTTTAACCGCTTAATTCTCTTCACATTTTTGCCCTGATTTATCAGTCAAGCAATGACAAACAGTGAAATATCTGCATGTGTAAACAAAAGAGAAGAGGGATGATCTGCCTTGCTGGTAGAAATAACGTCCTTCATGGGAGCCGCTCTTAAAAGTCTGGTTGGCAGGGGTCATATTGTACTTTCCATTTTCTGATTCGTTGACAATTAACAAACACCTCCCAAAACTTATTTTTACTCTCTATATGATTTCAAAAACTTAAAAAGCTCTAGCACATGATTTAATCCCTGCTTCCCTCTGCGAAGGGCCTTTCTTTTACTTTTATGTTGAGTCAGTTTTCCTACTTCTTTCTATCTCAGAAGCAAACACTAGTGTCAACTTTGGTGCAACAATTTTTATATGCTTGTATATTGCACTTATTATATTGCTTTGTGTTGACAAATATCCATGAGATATATATGTTGAAAGTTGAAAGCAATTGCTGAAGCTTAAATCTTCCTTTGTGTTGGTTAAATACCTTTTACTTAGAATCTATTGCTTTATGAGTTAACTCTTATGCAAAACTCTTTGATGCTTGTCTCGAAAGTACTATTCATGAAAAGTTTTTGCTTATATGATTCAGTTGTTTGCTCATTATCTACTTGCTAGCAAACTATAGACCATTGACCTGGATCACTTCATTCATAACATGTGCTTTACAATACTATTTGATCAAGATTATGATTGTAGCATGTCACCTCAGAAATTATTTTGTTTTTATCGTTTTACCTACTCGAGGACGAGTAGAACTAAGCTTGGGGATGCTTGATACGTCTCAAACGTATCTATAATTTCTGATGTTCCATGTTGATATTATACCAATTGTTACATGTTTTATATACACTTCATAGCATTTTTATGCATTTTCTGGGACTAACCTATTAACAAGATGCCACAGTGCCAGTTCCTGTTTTCTGCTGTTTTTGTATTCCAGAAAAGCTAGTTCTGGAAATATTCTCGGAATTGGACGAAACTTGGACAGACCTCCTATTTTTCCAACACGTACACGGAGTCCGAAGGAGAGACGGAGGAGACCGAGGAGGCGCCACACCAGGGGGCGCGGCCCCCCTCCCCGCGTCGTGGTGGGGTGTGGGCCCCTCGGGTCGCTCCAGCCGCCGCCCTTTCGCCTATTTATTCATCTTCACGGGAAAACCCTAGACACCCGAGCCTTATCCACGAAAAGTTCCAGAGCCGCCGCCGTCGTCAACCCTAGCTCGGGAGGGTTCAGAAGCTCTTCCCGGCACCCTGCCGGAGAGGGGAATCATCACCGGAGGGCTCTACATCACCATGCCTGCCTCCGGAGTGATGCGTGAGTAGTTCATCTTTGGACTACGGGTCCATAGCAGTAGCTAGATGGTTGTCTCTCCACTTTATGCTATCATGTTTAGATCTTGTGAGCTGCCTATCATGATCAAGATCATCTTATTGTAATGCTACATGTTGTGTTTGCTGGGATCCGATGAATATTGAATACTATGTCAAGTTGATTATCAATCTATCTTATATGTTATTTATGATCTTGCATGCTTTCCGTTACTAGTAGATGCTTTGGCCAAGTAGATGCTTGTAACTCCAAGAGTTAGTATTTATGCTAGATAGTGGGTTCATGCCTCCGGTAATCTGGGAGAGTGACAGCAACTTCTAAGATTGTGGATGTGCTGTTGCCACTAGGGATAAAATAACCGATGCTTAGCTTAAGGGTGCGCCGTTAGGTCTAATGCATTTGTTTACATTACGCACATTACTTAATGCGATTATCCGTTGCTTGCAACTTAATACCAACGGGGAACTCGGTATGACAACCTGGAGGTGGATTATTAGTCATAGACGCTGTTGGATAACGGTCTATGTATTTTGTCGTAATGCCCACATGAATATCATAGTGAACTAGTGAACTGTGGACCCCGGTCCATTATTTTACACTGATAATACAACCAACTGCAACCATTGTTCCTTTTCATTCTCTGCAATTAAACACTATTTTCCACACCATACGTTTAATCCTTTGTTTTCAGCAAGCCAGGAAGATTGACACCCTTCCTGTTTCGTTGGGGCAAAGTAGTTTGATTGTGTTGTGTGCAGGTTCCACGTCAACAGTGTGCAGGTTCCACGTCAACAGCCGAACTCCCTTCCACACGCAAGTACTTTTCTGGCACCGTTGACAACCTTCAGAAGTGCTTCTTGCTCCTACTGGATCTGATAACCTTGGTATCTTACTGAGGGAAACTTGCTGCTACACTGCTTCATACCTTCCTCTTAGGGTCTCCCAACGAACGTGTGTCCCACGTCATCACCTAGCATTTTCCTCAATAACATTTGCATGATCACAAGAGGGAGTAGAAGTGCTAGGTGAGTTAGATTTAGAAAGTTGAGTTTGAAGTTGCTCATGAGACTTGACTAGAAGAGAGTGAGTACTTTCCAAGGCCTTGTGAGCCTTGTCAAGTTTCTCCATATCCTCAAGGAGTCTAGCATTAGCAACCACAAACTCGGCTTTCTCTTTTTTAATCACTTTATATTTAGCAAAAGCATGGTCTCTATCCTTAATGATTTTAGCAATTATTTCATCATTTTTATCATCAAGGGACTCAAGTCGTTGCTCAAGTGTAGTTCTATATTCACTCTCTTTTTCGAGATAAGCATTCAAGGATGCTATGGTAAGAGAGTCCTCTCTCTCAATTTTGCCCTTGACCTCAAGAAGGTCTTCGGCGGCACCAAGTTGGCTCATGAGAGCCTCAACGTGCTTCTTAGCTTCACCTTGCAAGTTAGCCATAAAGGTATCGAAAGCAACAAGTTCTTTCTTAATCACAAGACTCGAGTTATCATCCATTTCATGCATAGTCTTGGGAGTAGAAGATGATACCTCAGTGACGTGAGCCATAAGGCAACGAGCGGTGTTGATGAAGATGTTCTCATTGGGGGATTCGAAGAGAGAAGGAGATGGAGTTGATACGATGGATAATGCGGCCACCTCACGAGTGGGTTCTTCTTCTTCGGAATCATCGGAGGGATACTCTTCTTGATTCATCAACACAATTCTTGGTGCTTTCTTGAAGAATGGCTTCTTCTTGACAAAAGGATTCTTGTGTATCATGTTTGATTGGCCCTTGGGGACAAGACTTCCACCGTGTTGTTCTCTATTCTCATAAGGACACTCTTTGATGAAGTGATGCTTGTCATGACAATTGTAACAAGTCTTTGTCCTTATAGCAAACTCCTTCTTCCCACTTGGATTGTTTCTTAGATCAACTTGAGCCTTTGCCTTGGTAGCTTGTTCGAGATCATCGGGAAGAATGTTGCTTGGGCAAGCTTCAACTTCCACACTATAATCTAGGCTCACTACTTTGGCTTTCAAGGCAAGAGAGGAGCCTTGTTTCATTCCATGGCCCTAGCACGATTGTCTTGAGCATTCTTGGTTGCAACTTTGAAGGCTTGCATTTCTTGCATAACTTCATTGGATGTCATTTGAAGGTAGTTGTGTCTTCCTTGTAGAGCCTTCAAGTCAACGGGCTCGAAGGGCATGAGGGCATTCACATACTTCCTCTTGATCCAAACATCATCACATATGTTGCCCCAACATTATAAAATGCTTGGACAAGAGTCTTGAGTCTTGCATACATCTCTTCATGAGTTTCACTATCAAGCATGTAGAAGCCTTCGGCATCATTGTTCAAAGCATCAAATCTATTTCTCTTCATGCTCTCATTCCCAGGGAACACCTCGGATAGGCAATCCCAAGCTTCTTTGGCGGTGGTGAGATTTTGGATGTGATAGAGATCCTTTTCTCCAACGGCAAGTTCAATCATGTGAAGAGCGGAGGCATTAAGTTGCGCATCCGCCACTTCTCTTCTTGTCAAGTTGTTAGGATCCACGGCCTTGTATCCCACTTGAATGATCCTCCAAAGCTCGATAGAGGAACTGTTGATATGAGATTTCATTAAGTGTTGCCAAGTAGCAAAAGCCAATGCATTAAGCTTAGGTGGTGGACCTAAAGGGTTTATGCGAGTATAATGGATATGTGGGTCGGGAGAGTACACAAGGGGAACCGATGGTACTCCGGCTTCCCACCTACCGGCTTGGTTGAGGAAGAGGTAGTTTTCTTAGGGTCGGTTTCTTCAACCCCTTTCTTTTTCCCTTTTTCCTCCTTGGATTCAACCTAATCGGAGCTATCGGGGTCCTCTAGTGGGATGGTCTCCGAAGGAACCATGCCACTTGTGAGTTTCATGAGCAAGTCACGCATCTCAGCAAATTGGGTATTCATGGACGATTTCAATGATGTCTCCATCATTTTGAGATCGGCCATGAATGCCGGAGTGGCTTGGTCCTTCGAGGAATCATCCTCACCTGTCATACTTCTTTTAGGCGGTTAAGCCCAACAAGAGAGCCGGGGCTCTGATACCAATTGAAAGGATCGTATGACACTTAGAGGGGGGGGGGGGTGAATAGGTGCTACTCCAATTTTAGTACTTTTTCAAATTGGGCTTGACACAAAAGGTAAATTCTCTAGATATGCAACTATGGTGAATTTACCTATATGACAAGTTAGCAACTAAGCAAGGTACACGAAGTAAAAGAAATAAACATGGATAGAGGTAACCGAAGGTGAAAGCACGCGGAGACACAGATGTATTCCCGAGTTCCTCCTTTTTAGGGGAGTACGTCTCGTTGGAGAGGTGTGAGCTACCACAAAGGTCAACTCAACAGTCACAAAGGTTTCACCTTCTTCTCCGATGAACCGCACCACAGGTTTGGTTCATCTTCCACTATCGGAAACCTTCAAGGCGGATTCGGAGCCTTTACAACAACGATCCGGGGCACAACCCACAATTGGATTGGGCGCTCCCGAACAGCTACAATCTGTCACAGAGACAATCAAGTAAGTACAACAAAGAGCTAGGCTTTCCATTGGGAAAGCCTAGCAAAGGAGCACTCAAGTGAATGAGGGGGAAATGTAAATCGGCTTGGTGAAGATGTAGATCCCGGCCTTCTCCTTCAATCCTCCAAATATCAACGAGTTTGGGTGGAGGGATCTGGAGATCTAGTGTTTCTTGAGCTTGCAACAATGGTGTCTTCAAGTTTGGGCGAGCTAGCTAGCTGGAGGTAGGTGGAGGAGCATTTATAGCTCCTCCTAATTCTTGACCGTTTGAAGGGGTACAGGGAGGCCGGCCTCACGCGCACTACTCAGTGTCTTCAGAGGAGCCGGCCTAGAGCCCGGCCTGGAGGCCGAGCCACCCGGCTTAGGCCGGCCTGGGGGCCGGCAGGGTGCTCGACGCGCCCGACCTGGAAAGCCGGCCTCTCAGGGTTTCACGAAACTGCGATCTCCGACGTTATACTTTCTTCTTTTTTTGTATAGAGAGAGATACGCTTTAACCTTTTAAAATAAAACCTGAGTTTTCCTGTAAGCACTTAGCGAGAGGTTAAATACTCCAAGTGTTGTGATCAAACATCAAAACAAGATTAGCGGATTATGTCCTTTCAGTAGTACTTCGGGACAGGTAGATACGAACCAGTGCGCATGCGATCTTTGCTCTTTTGCCCTTTCCAGCCACCCAAACTTACTCGCGGCGATTAATCAACCCAACTCCAATTATGAACACCAAAGTTATTACGCCGAGCTGACTGCACAGGAGTAGTGACTGGTGAAGTGTTGTTACACCCGGTAGAGATTTCTTGCTTCCGGCCTCCAGTGAACCCTCTAGCTAAAAAAAAATAAAAAAAATCATATTTATAAGTTTCAAAAAAATCTAGAAAAAATTCTGCATGCTGTCAATGATATATTCCACAAGCGTGTAAAATCTCGGTTTGAAATATTTTGTATTATGCTCTACACAAAAATGACAAATGTGTGATCCAAATATACATACTTTCAAATCTTCAAAATATAAAAGATTTGTTATTTTTGTGTAGCCCAGAATATAAAGTATTTCGAACCAACAAAATTCATGTTTGTGGGATACATCATTATTAACATGCATGAATTTTTTCAGATTTTTTTAAAACTTTAAAATATCATTTCCGAATTTTTTTTATCCAGAGGGAGCACTGGTGTTCGGGATCAAAAGTTGTTTTCCGTGTTACACCACCCTTTCCATTTTTAAACATTGTTTCAGAGACCTGATATATCGTTTTCTGAAACAGCAACAAACCGGTGCGCTTTCGTGGTCACGGGAATGTTGCTGTTGTGCCCGTGGCATTTTGAAGGAGCCAAGCTGAACGGACCGGAACAGTCCTACTGCCATTTCTTTAATTCGTTGGTGGACAATGATTAATTAATTAATCAACTGGATCATGTATGTAATCTCAGTGACCCTGCCTCCACCATGACGCATGTGACGGCAACCAAACTAGTACTGTACCATATGAACAGAAGAAAGGTAGTAGAAGCGATTAGCTTAGCTTGTTTTAATCACTTCTCAACTTGTTTTAATCACTTCTCAACGGTTGTGTGGGCGTTACCCCGTGGTGTTGTGTTCGTTGTATGGTTTTCGTCCGGTTTCTTCTGCTAATAAATCAGACATCTTCTAATTAATTAATAAGGCAAAACTTTTGTCTTCAATAAAAAAACGTGGACGACGAGTCAGAATGGGCTGGATCGTGGCGGTCGCTGTTGTTGGGTGGTGCTCGCCGGTGGAAAAGGGTACAGGCACAGCAGGAGTGGGGCTGGGTTTTCTGTTTCTGTCTTCGTGTCCGGTCCCGGCTGATTAGTACTCTTCGGGACAGGTTGATACGAACCAGTGCGCATGCGACCTTTGCTCTTTCGCCCTTTCCAGCCACCCCACCACACTTACTCGCCGCGATTTATATCAACCCAACTCCACTTGGTTATGAAATTACGGCGAGTTCAGTACACACATTGTTTCAGAAACCTTTCTGAGATGCTAGAAACAGACAGGTGCGCTTTCGTGGTCACGGGAATGCTAGGAACAGTCCTACTGCATTTCTTTAATTCGTTGGTGGACGATGATTAATTAATTAAGCAACTGGATCATGTGTAATCTCAGTCAGTGACCCTGCCTGCCTCCACCATGACGCATGTGACGGCAACCAAACTACTACTAGTACTGTACCATATGGCTGGGCGGCGATTAGCTTAGCTTGTTTTAATCACTTCTCTGACGTGGGATTGGGATTAGCCAGTGACCCTAGCTAGGAGGTGAGGCGTAGCCGTTGTTGGTCATCTCCACGAAAAGGCCGGCCCTCCCTCTCCGTCTAGTTGAGGCGGGAGCACAGTTGTGTCCATGGATTTTGTTGGTGGTTCATCTGCTCCATGCACGCCTATACGTGGATGTGGATAGCGTACCAGAAATGACACGCCACCGCGGACAAAACTGATTGAGTTGTCGTGCATCGTGCTAACCGTGAAGAAAACAAACTTCACTGAGATGAGAGTTCAAATGGCTGTTTCCGGAACAAAAACAACAACAAAAGGCCAAGATGGGCAGATTTTAGGATATCAGTTTGTATATGTGCATTGTTTTTCGATAGACGAAACTTTTAGTGACTCAAAACTCGCATCAAGCTGATGCAGGAGAGCCCCCTCGGCATCACATTAAGAAAAAAGGTGTGTACGACACCGGATTGCGAGACTCGAACCCGGATGGCCAGGTTGCGTCATCCCGTCCCAGCCACCGGGCTAGGCCTCGGTCCACGACGCAGGGCGGAGTAGTTTGCACCGGATATCTTTTATAAATGATGATGTCGCGAAAAACCAAACATTTGATGGTGAATAAAATCGGCTTATGGAAAGAGAATGAAAACAACAGAGTAAAGTCATTTTCTCCGATATTTAACTCGCCGATCTCAAATCACCGACAAAACCAACAGGAGAACTAACAAAAAATTATATGCTAGTCCGAGATAAAGCCTATAAAAGGGATGGCCACATGTGCGCGGATATTGGGGGGTTCAACCAAACGTCGAATTTGTGATTGTCATTCACGAAGGAGAAGTTTTGATCAAATTAACTATTTCACCAAGGGCTCAACGCACAAATATCCATAATGTCTGGAGCATCTCCACTCGAGGAGCCAATAGGGCCGCCAAAAACTCTATTGGTCGTGTCGGACGTAATTTCTCGCCCACTTGTGACGCCAATAGCAGCCTTACGCCCGGCGCGGCCCAATATATCGTCCGGTGCGCCCAGCCCACGCCCTTCCCATTGGGAGTCGTTTGGGCACGCCAGACGAAACTTTGCGTGGCGCCACGTCGGGCTCCGATGGGTGGGCCAGCCGTGTCATTGACACGGGAACTCAACCGTCCCGATCAAAAGCATTCATGTTGGCCTCGTCATCGCGCTCGGCCTCCTCCCGCTCGGCCTCCTCCCGCTCGGCCTCGTCCTCCCGCGGATCGCCGCGCACACCGTACCCAGCATTGCTCCGGGCGGTCAAGGATGAGGTGGACACGACGCCGCGCCATCGAATTGGCAGCAGCAGCGGCGACATCTCCATACGCGAGCCGCCCGGTCCTACACCGGCGACAATGAAGAAGGTGAAGACGGAGCCAGCACCGGCGAGGCTGCCGCACTACCTCGCCATGATGTACCGGCAGGAGAGTTTCCGCAACACGAAGTTCGACCCAGAAGAGTTCCGGGGACTCGACGCCACCATGGAGGAGTCGAGGAACACCGTTCCCCCGCTCTCCATGGAGGACGCCTGCGCCTGGTCGTTGCAGGAGCATCTCGCGGTGACCGGGACTCCCTTCTTCGACCTCACCGGCGACGACAATGGCGTAGCGCCAAGCGGGGTCGTCAAGGACGAACCCGGCGAAGACGCAGGCGGCGTAGGGCCCAACGGTGGGATCAAGGAGGAAGGCGGCTGCCGGCTGGGAGGAGGATTACAGCCCCTTCTACTAGCGGGGCTAGTTTCGTTTAGTTTGATTAAAATTCATTCAAACTTGTAAATTTTTCTAAATTTTAAATGAATTTCATTGAATTTCGTGTTTAAACATCGATTTAAAAAAACTATTGGCATCGCGAGTAGGGAGCGGCGCCCCCATAGCCCGCGGCGCGTCAGGACATCGCCAATAGCGTCCATCCGGCGCTGCTTACAGAAACGTTTTGGGCGCCGCGAGTAGAGATGCTCTAATCTAGCTGGAGGTGAGATTATGAGTTTTCATCCGGAGAATCTGCATACTTGGTCAAAAAACCATCACTGCTAGGAATATCTCTATCGGCTAGCCTTGTCTCATTAGCCTGATCACGGTTTAAGAGAGGCAAAGGCTCGCTCACACCACTGGGACAAAATACCAGAAGCAGGTTGAAGGTCAGAGGGGCCTCAAGGTCCTGAGGTAGTGAAATCGGCAAGCACTATGTTGGGATTGCTCAAGGAGAACAAGACTATATCTAAGATATCGTGTCATACTTATGTTGCCACAACCTCTCGACCAATGATTAGAGTACCCTCGACGAACTTTTTCTTCGGAATACATAATGCTTCTTTGTGTGCCCTTCGATTATTGTATCCTTACTTTCATTATTGTTCATACCTAGCTTGTCTACTTGTATACCATGTTGCTAGAGTTATATCTTAGCCATGTAGGATTATATCATCTAGTTGCATTTTAGAACCTTTATATTATCGACTTCCCCTAAAATCAACAAAGACAAGATAAAGTTTTCTAGTCCAATCGACCACTCTTGATCCTTGGCAAAACCAAACATCATAAATAAGCAAATTAATATGTTATTATGCCACTAAATACATCAGGCTTGTTCTTCATTCATAGCTATTTGAAAAATAGTTCCAACTGGATTGTAAACTTATTGCATTCTTCCTTTGAAACTAAGATCGAAGAAACAATTTAACTATTTCTCATTCCCTCCTTTCCTTTGAGTGAATAGTGCCACCATAAAATTTGAAATTTGTATTTTTCTTGCACTCTTTTGAATCAAAGAGCCCCTTAGGTTTTTTATTTATTACCTTTCTATAATTGTAGCTTAGAAACGATGGATTTTTTTGTATCGTCTACTTTGTATCCGTTCAAGAGGAATTTTTACTTTGATTCAACATCATGATTTTTTCCTTTGTTTCTAGAACAACTCTGACATGCACCCAATTCGTAGGAAAACTCATATATTCCTGTGGTGCAACCAAACAACTTATACGACAAGTTCTCGTGTTCTCGAACATTGAAGGATTCAATATGACATGACATCTCGATCCAAGTTTTTTCATATTCTGTTGTTTTTAGAGCCATGTGAAAAACCCTTCTATTACAATGATGGGATACACATCTATACTACTATTAAAAGAGCAAACATGTGTTGTGCTATGTTGATACATTAAATCACAACCGTCCAATCTAATCAACGCTCCAAATCCAATCCCCATCCCGAAACGGTACGTACGTTCTGATCATCGAATCAGCTTGCTCGACGAGACGGCCATCAGGACCGAGCGCACGGCGCGGCGTTCTGCCAGCGCGGGCGGGCGGCGGGCGTGGCTGGCCATGGTGCGGCCAGCGCGGGCGACGGCGGGCATGACGGCCATCAGGACCGCACGCACGGGCGCGGCTGGGCTGGCCATGGTGCGGCCAGCGCGGGGCACGGTAGGTGCGAATCTGCCGCTGCCGCAAACCTACATCGTGCGAGTCCGTCCGCCTCTGCGCGAGTTCGCCACGTGAACCAGTCCACGCTGCACCCGGTGCCACCACGTGAACCAGGCGACGATTGTTAGTTGGAAGCACCGTCCTCTTAGAGCGTCCCATCCAGGCCGGCGGCTGCATCGCCGCCTGCTCGTTCACTGTCGCGGTGTCGCCATTAGCGGCGGCAGCATCTTGAAGACCCCGGCCACCTGCTACTGCGCGTTGCCGGTGGCAGCCTCTCCACGGCGTTCACGGTGCCGTCCGCACCACCACCGTTGGTCCAGATGCTGATCTTGGGCTTCATGCCGTTGACTCCGCCCGCGTTGACATGCGCCATCTCTGTGTAAACGCCGGCGGCGATCATGAGGTAGTCTCTGAGAGCATGGTAGTTGCAGCCGAGAGCCTGGAGCATGGACGCGACGTACTCCGTCTTCGCCTTGCCCACCAGGGCCAGGGACTCCGCCTCCTTCTGCTTGGCGTAGAGCCTCGCGTCCTCACCCATCTTCTGCTCGAAGAACTTGGCGTCGGCCTGGGCCTTGCGCGCGTCCGCCGCCCTCATCTGCTCGAATAGGGCAGCCTCTGCCGCCTTTGTCCTGCTGTAGAATTGTGCGTTTGATTCTTGAACCTACACGAAGAAGTTAGGGAGCATGCCTGTAACTTATTCAGAGATTTGATCGAGCGCGTGTCTACATAATACATACCTGTGTCTGGTACTTCACGGTGGCCTTGCTGAGCTGCTCGGCCTGGCACATGGCGTTCTTGCCGACCTGGTTTGATTCCAAACTCCACTATTATATCTCTTTCTCTTTATTGTGTACAGCGTTATCATCCATTAACTTCAGATGAGTTGTTTCGTTTTTCTTAATCGTGTGCAGGTTACTTTACCCAATGTGGATGAATCAAAATTTTGGTCCAAATGGTCAGATTTAAGAATAAGATTTGAAGGATCTCCATACATAATTAGGAGGCAGCATGACCATCCAGCTTCCAAATTATTGTTTATGTAGACTGGGCACAAATTTATTCCGACAGGTGACAGTTTAGTTACTTACACCTCAATTTATTCTGTTTGAACATGGCCCTCTTTTGTGGGAAAGTCACCCATATTATATTAGGGATAGTTAGCTTTTACCACTCGGATTAGTTGCTTGATTGTTGACTTGCTGGTTCAGTGGTTCTTTGTTGTTTAGATGCGACATTGAGATGCAGATTTTTTTTATCTTCGGCATGTTTATCTACCGTACATTCTTGACATTGTCTGTTAGGTTTGTTATGGGCTAACAGAGCTCCTACGAAAGATTAAGGTGAACTATAAAAAAGCAACATTAGTTCTGTACGAGGAAGTCAAGTAGTCAACTTGATACTATTTTCTTCATACATAGGCGAACTACACAATGAGACGCTATAGGATTCCTAAAAGATTGTTAGGTGAAAGAGCAAGCGTAAGTACTTTCCGGCTGTATGATAAAATGGGGTGCAATATAAAATTTAAGTAATCTATGTCGTCGTTGGTCTGATATTTTCTACTTCTAAATTGTCACTTTAATAGAGAATACGTGCGTTGCACGTACATGTCAACTAGTAATCTTTAAAATAACATGTGCCTTTTTTAGGGAACATCTAAACAACATCCAATATAGACTCATGTATTTTGGATCACGCGGGATTTCACAAGACGTCAATATAGTCAAAAGAACCCTCAATGAAAAATAACATAAGAATCAATTATATATGTCAACAACCCATGTGAGAAAAATCCTACCAACTGCAATACTCCAAATTCATATAAAAACCCTTTGTATCAAATGGACCCTAAGGGACTCTTTGGTTCAAAGGAAGTGGAGAGAATACCATAGGAATATGAATTGTCCCCATAGTGTCACTGTTCATCATGCGGTTCAAAGGAATGGAACAAAGGAACAACACAAAAAAATCCCTTGATCTCAGATTCAAACAAAAATGTAGAATTTTTATAATACACTTGGACATTTTTTTTTCAAGTTCCTACGTGCAAATAATGAGATAGAGGAATTTAGTGGCATAATAACATCCAGATTTTGACCATGCTCATTGGGTCTCTTTTTGTTTTTCCTATTCATGTGAACGAAACACCCAAATTTACAAAATACCCTTATTTTCAATCCTGTGTTTTGCACATAAATTTCTATCACATACCTATGTTTTTCTATTCATGTGTTTTTAGAATTATGCTAAGCAAACAAGTCCTGAAAAGATACGACGAAGAAAAGTTGGTGCGATACAAATGATGTCACTCTAAAGGAGATACATCTTGGCTCTTCCACCTCATGTCCGTCTCCTCTTTGTTTGAGTTTTCAAAAAATGTTTTCTCATGGGCGCAATTCATACTGTAGCACGTTCATGTGCATAAACTCATCAACATATGCTTATTGTGGCCTATAAGGAAGACAAATTTATATCATGTGCATGCTATGCAGCTAAAACATTATCCATCTATATCTTGCCTTTTTTGTCTATGTCACGAAAATTCATATTTTTTGTTGTAATTTTGCAAGTACACATGACATATCATTATTACGTATATGAATATTTCCACATTTTATTGAAACTCTCGAGAAAGAAAAAGAAGGAGGGAGAATATGAGTGTCGTTTTGGTGCTCGGGCTCCATGGAGACCTTTTCTTTTGAAAATTTTAAAAATTGTATTTCTATGTGTCAAAAATTCAGGAAAAAACCTAGATATAGATAATGATGATTTCGACTAGTGTGCAAAAAATACAAATAATTTATATTATTGTCGGGCAAAAATGAAAAATGTGTGGATCTTGGTGCGGTGAACATTGCACATTTTAAATTGGTTAGATTTGTCATTTTTTGTAGCCTAAAATACAAAATATTTCATGCTAATTTTTGCACGCTGGTAGAGTTCAACATTATCTACATTTAGGAGTTTTGAATTTTTAAATTTTTTGAAACGGTTTTTGATATTTTTTTTTTAACATGATCCACGGATCGAGCGAGAGATCCCTTAGCACTTTTGGGGGGAATATTGGGTACACAGGGGGGCAACTGTTCGTAACGAGTATGGTTTACTCGGTGCACATTGTTACGCGGAACACTTTTAATCAAATCAGGTAAATAATTTTTGTTTTTTCCGTAGTAACATGTCTTACTAACAATCGATGGAAAATATCGTAATCTAAATATAACATTTCATTTTTTTTCTTCAAAAAAGAAGCATGTATCCGGTCTCTGCACCAACTAATGCACACAAAACCATATTATCAAGAAGTCTATACTATGTTCCAACCAAAAAAGTACTCCCTCCGTCTCAAGTTTGGCAAAAAGTGGATGTATCTATACATGAAACATGTCTAGATACCTTCACTTTTGAGCAAATTTGAGACACTTATTTTTGGACGGAGGGAGTAAAAGATAGAGTAAGTAGTTGCGGCAGTGACTTTCTGTCACATTTGATAAGAACCAATACAATTTTGTGCATTAGTGTGCTCAACGCCGGATGGAATACTCACATAAAGTGAAGAGCGTGCAATCGCAACCCAGAATCATGCGGCCTACTGGCTAGAGTACCATGTGTAGCACACCAATTTAAACAAGCAGTCCAGACCATTCATCCTTTTGGAGGCATAAAGCGCCACTCAATGCATGACTGAATTCTCTCATCTACAGCACGAAATGTCCAAATGTGGTCGCGCTGTTTCCAAGCCCGGTATGGTATGATAAAATGTGGGCTGGTTCACTCTCATCAGCACAAAGTCAGAACATTGATCGGACAAGCTTGACAAAATTCCGGCAATCACTGCTCCTCGTCCTGTATCCCTACTGTTCTTGTATTCCATGCTCTTTCCAGTTTTTCAAACCTCAGTTTCAGCTCGGGCGCTTTTTAGCTTACATGACAAAGCAGCTTTCCTGTCGGGTGCCTTTTGGTAACACCACCACGCATCTCAAAAGCATCAGGCGCCATGCTGCACTAGCCGGAAAGCCACGGCTGCCAAAGGCACCGCACCGCGGCGAGCAGGCGGCGCTGTCGGGCGGCCGCCGGCAAGCACGCGCGTTGCATCGGCGGTGCGACCACGAGCATATATGAGGCTAGCAAGGTGTAGGAGCGTCGAGTGTAGCCACCGGCTGGCGAGTGTTTACTGTGGAACCCGTGCTGTGCGTTTTGGAGATGTATTGGCAAAGGAGAAAATTTTGCATTTCCTTGGACAGCTAACCAGCCGCTTGTGGAATAGTGGATCTGGCGTCTGGGCATCTTGCGGCTGGATCCTTCTTTGGCTGCCGCTGTTGGTCGCTGCACGTACCGTCGTGCTCGAGCGCCTACCCGGGGGTCCAGTGTGCTGCACGTTCAGCTGTTTCCTTGGCCTATTTGCTTTCGTTCTATTTGCTCCGTGATGAATTGAGCAACGTTGAACTTCAAATGTGCAGCATATATGATATATGACACCGTCGTCACTGTACTTTGAAGAACACAAATGATCAAACCAGAGACAAAAATATGACTGACCAGTGGGCAGTGGTTCATCGAACGCACACGGTCTTTTTTTTTTGTTTTTTTTGCAAAACAATAACATCCTAAATGGGGTAGTTATGTCGCACGAGACCATTCATGAGATGCACCGGAGAAAACTAAGTGTCAATGTTTAGATTCATTCCGAAATTAAGGTACTATATGATAAGGCAAAGTGATTTTTTTTAGCAAACACTAAGAATGAAGGCTTTTCTAAAAAATAGTGTAGGTGGATTGAGAAATTTGTTACCAGCGGTAGTGTACACTAAAAGAAATGTGCATATCTATGATGAAATGTCTTGGATGGTTTAAAAAAAATCATCACGGATGTGCGCACACCTATGACATTTTTTTGTCTTATGTGCATGATGGTAGCCCCCTGCGAGCAGCCGCGGAAACATGCCGACAAACCCGACATCTGACTATGTGGTCTTCGCCGCTGGCGACCATTTATTCCCGGGACCTCGTTGCCCGGTGGAGTATCGTCCCGTGGGGAAGCATTTGGGATTTGGATTTATATTTGATTGGATTTTACCAAGCATGGCCTCAAATGGTTGAGACGAGACATGACTAGACTAGCCTCGACCAATCAATGGTGGATAATCAAGAGGTGCCTCTTTTCTGCTAGGAGGTACCTCACAAGCACATGAGAAATCCGCAAAAAGATTTGGGTAAAATGGCATGTCCTACAGATTTCTTGAAATAAAATGTTGGTTGTTGAAAACACTTTATATATTTGAGAACCAAACTTTGAATGGGTGATTAGAAGGATGGATATTCCTCATTCCACTAGGGATCAAACCACAAGTTTACACCTTGTGTGCCTCGTAAAGACGGATAGACACATGTGATAACTTCAGCAATCTTTAAGAGTGTGTGTGCGTGCATGTCTGCGTGTGTAGAGAGACACATGTGATAACTTCATCAATCTTTTTTTTTTCGAAATGGACATCAATCTTAAATGGGTGTGTGTGCGCATGTACCTCAATGTTTCTCAGCAAGCACCTTATATACTAAATGTTGTTTCACTTGTACACTAGAATACCCTATGAAGATATTAGTTATACCGTGCTCTTTAGAGATGTACACCAAGATATTGAATGATATTAAAACACACACACACACACACACACATTTTAATTAAAGGAAGTGTTGTGAATTAATTATTTTACACACACAATTTTGTCATTTTTACTTATCTCATTAAGCGGACTCAGTTAAAGATTGTTAAAAGGACGCTATCTCAAAATGTAAAACAATATTCCTACAAATATTTTTAAAATTTATCATGTTGGAATTGTACTTCGGATATTGATGTTGGAAATGTGTAAGAAAGAATGACATTAATATTATTTACCAATCTAGTTAGGTATGGTTATATAATATAATTAAGTAATAAAATATAATTAATGAATTATATAGAAGTCTAAAAGTTAAATACAAATGGTCCAATGGGAGTCGAAGATCGCCTGTTATATACGTCTCGGAGGTAACATGAAGAGGAACAAGCTTGCTCCAAGCCCGATGGTGCAACCCCTGGGCATGCGCCACACCATGAGGATGAGTTTGGCGCATATCAGTGTGTCCGGGTCACGCCATCTTGTGCCGAACACAGTCGAAGCATAAGAGCCATACTCACGTATTTTTAGGGTTTGGTTCTGATCTAATTCAATATGTGGATCGAATTGGGTGGAGAGCTAGCTCAGGGAAGAAGGAGAGCGTCTACACCAGATCCTATGGTGGAAAATTATGCGACTTCAAATATTTTTGGGCCAAGGAAATTTTGAGAATGATAATGTATTTTAATCCCAACACATGTGTTCATTGTGTTATTTTTTATATCCTTCTCCCTTTATGACGCTTAGTGCCTGCTGCCTATCATAGTCGCTAGTCTCATGGAGAAAGCAGAATTGCATGACTTGCATCATGTTGCCCATGGTATAATCGTCGAATTCTTTTTCGATATTGCTTAGCCATCATCGTCTTGCTCACTTCCCATCAGCAGAACTGAGCTGCGTCCCCACGAGTGCAAGACTTGAAATTTTTGTATGCACCCGACTAAGGATATTTCTTTTTTCTAAAACTTTTGAATGTTGGTCTAATATGTTGAGTTATCCAACTAGGTAAGTACGTATCACACATACAATTTTCATATGTGGGACCCGCTTGTCTAATACAATAATCGTGATAATCTAGTCGACCCAAATGTCCCCCTCGACCGCCATATATGTGTGGGTAGGGGGGTGCGCTTTTCGAATATGTTGTTGGATAATGCACATTGTCCCATGTTCGAGACCGTGTAGGAAACATCCGAACATTCGGAGAATTAGAGGACCAAGGCGCCCTAAACATCTGGCGTGTTCAAGAAGCCTCCTAAACCAAATTCGCTCTACATGAGAGATTAGAACGTTTCAGATAGCTCCAGTGTCTTGGCCTTCCCACCGACGAGTCAGAACCTCTTACCAAATCCCATCTCATCCTCCTTGCGTGTCGAGCTTCTCTAGTCCTCCCTATGCAACGTCCTCCCTGCATGTTGATCTCATCCGCGCCCGTCTCTTGAATGATCCCCAGACCATCATATGTATGACCAAATATAGAAATTTATCATAGATATGTAACCCAATTCGTCACATATGTAAAATTGGGCCATGACTAGCAACATTTATGACGGTTTCCGCTAAGTTCTATGAAGAAATCTCGGTCGTTATGGAACTATCTACACTTCTTCACAATAGTTATCCACCGTAGAAGCGAAGTTTATTTTTTCTCCGACTGCACTAGTGAATTTGACCTTATCAACTTTTCCCTTTGGGTTATTGTCAAACTAGTAGAAAGCAACATTTGCTATCTTGGTCTATTGATATCCTTGATTGGTGCTACTTGAGTTTTTCGATTGTGCATGCCAATATGACCTTATTGTTGACTTTCCTTGAAATTCTCAGGTTTCATCAAACCGATAGGTCCATGATGTCAGTCTCTCAGTACTAGCAACATTTTCTATCTTGGCTTATTGACACACTTCGATTGTGCTATTTGACTTTTTTTATTGAGCATGCAAATATGACCTTATTAAGATTTCTTAGCATAGTCGGATTATGGTCTAGTTAGTGGGTCTCCGATGTCAGCCTCTCTATACAAAGAATCATGTGTGTGTTGTTAGATCATGTAGGCTTTGACATGCCATGCCATCTCTTTTATACGTTTTCCTATTTGTAATTTCTAGAATTATGTGAATGAAAAAGAGAAGTCAATTAAAAATACTATGAAATACAGTGCAAATGAATCCTTTACAAAGTATCCTATAGCATCAAGCAGCCAATTAAAAAATTCTAAGGATTCCAATACTCTAAATTTTCTAAGAAACTCCTTTAAATCAAAGAGATCCCAAAAAGGATTGTGAGAAGAGAAGTTATCTTTGTAAGAGATTGGACTGAGTAGGCTGATCTGGATCCTCGCGGAGCTACTTTTTTTTCGTTTAGTAGGCCCTGACCTCTTTGGCTTTTTTCTTTTGGCCTCGGCCGTATCATGTTTGCTTCTCATATATCAATATAAAAGACAAATCTTTTGCATCGTTCCAAAAAGAAAAGATAAGTTATAGAGAGGGAAATTGTTACTCTAAGGCCCCACTTGGATTGACGGGTCAGAACTAGAATAGAACCAATCGGGGCCTATAAAGGAGAAACGGCTCTTGTAGGAAGAGAGTTTCTTAATACTCCTACTCTCTCATCCTAGCAACGAGCTTCGTAGCAAGCCGTCGTCCGGCATCCTTGCCTCCTTGGCTCCCAACCAAATGGTACGACTAGTTGTATCCGTCGAAAATGTTGCATCATTGTGCTTGAACACTCGATGGACGTGCATTCGCAACACACAACTGACGCACCCTGCTACTAGCTAGAGTACTGGTCGCGCTGTTTCCAAGCCCGGTATGCCACGGAAATGCAACTCCACATGTAAGTTGGCCTCAAAGGACTATCTCTACCGTAAATTTGTTGGAGATTCGTGCTATGAAATTTACACAACAACCCTTCCACCTGACTTTTTAAGTCCAGTTCAGGTTTGCACCACGCCCCTCGTCTTTTTTGTCTTTTCCAAGTTCATGTTCATTTCAGATTCTAAAATATTTCCAGGTTCTGAGTATATTAAGTGTCGGCCGCGTTCTTCACCCAGATTTCAAATTCCGGATAGGACAAACATTTTCAAATCCTAGGTGAAAATAATCAAGATAGTCATATATTTAATAATAAAAAAGTTTGCTCCCATTTTTTAGTCCAATGTTCACAGAAAAAACTTATCATAAATACATAATTCACCATTGTTCTATTTTCCATATCGCTTCATCATTTACAAGCGAAACAAATTTAGCATCAACCAAATTCATACATGTTTTCAACCAAAGAACCAGAGAATTATTCTTTCAAGAATAATCAACAGTATTTCATAAATATTTCACAGATATTTCATACAGAAAAGTGAACAATCTTCGCTTCTTTTCATCCAGGAGATTAAATTATTTCATATAGAAAATTTTCAAAAGTTTCAGAGCAAAAATAGCTCGGATTCATACATATATCAGAGCAAAAAAAGTACTACATGGGATCCATTCAACAGATAATATTAATCCATACAAGCACAGCCATTTCAAAGATATTTCATAGGAAACTCAAATCCATTTGATGCATACATATATCAGTTTTCTTACATATATCAAGATCCCGATGAATTTCTAGAATTAGTACTCTACTCCCATTTCGAACAAGATCTGGTACGTACAGAAAAGAAAATCACAGAAACGAGTTTGATTCTTTACAAAAAAGATCACACAAACGAGATCTTCCTCAAATCTCTTAGATCATTTTTTCCACTAGGAGATAAAGTATATCTCCCTTCACAATCAGAGAGAATATTTGAATAATCAGTCCTCCACTTATTTATACACAGAAAGTACCAAAATAAAAATAAGGAACATAATTCATTACAATTTCATTTCCATGTCACAAGAGATTCACAGGGTTATCAACAAAAATTCAATGAATCTTCACTGAAATGAGATCCAAACATCAGTGAAAAATCGAGAAAAAATAGAATAGACAAAAATCATTTGCTTGCATGCCCAGATCCAACCTCTACTCCGCTAGATCTATACTAGAAAACACCAGGAAAAATGAAACAAGGCATACAAAAAGGAATCTGGACAGACCTGCTCGCAAAGGAGAGGGTCGGATCTGAAAAAAATACAACAAATTCCAGAGCGAAAATTAAAGAAGCTTGGAAGAATCATTTTGTTCATCTCTGGAAATTGAAGAATCGAGAAAGAAACTAAAATAAAGAGAAAAAATAGATCCGGGCAATGTGCAACCCCGATCTTTACCAGGAAAAATCCAAAAAAAAAAGTAGAAACTGATTGAAATAAAAATAGCAAGACCTAAGCCCAGATCGATACCCTACCCACGACATGAAAAGAAAGTACACAAAAACGAATCTGCACAGACCTAACTCAGATTCAAATAACTAAATAGAGGCCCAGATCAAGGCCAACCAAGCCAAGATCTTAGCACGCCATTGCGGGATCAGGGCCACCGTCCCGGGATCTGGTGGATCCAGGGCGTAGTAGCCGATGGTCGCCGGAGTTCGACGCGGTGAAGGGCTGGAGCAGCCGCCCGCGCTCCATCTCCTGGCTTCCGCGCCGCTCGGAGCAAGCGTCGACGCGGGACTACACCGTCGGCGGTGAGGTGGGCGGGAGCAGGGGCGGCGGCGATGGGGTGGGTGGGAGCTAGGGTTTGGTTTCCGGTTCTACTTCCTTTAAATAGGAGGTGGTGGAGTGCGGGTTGATTCTTCACTTTTCTGGGGGCGAAAACGCAAAAACACCACGCGGGTTGACCAGAAAACTTTTGTCCAGATCTCAAAGCAATGGACGGCTAGGATAAGCCGGGGGGCCAACGGGCTTGTGGAAAATCCCTATTGCGGTATGGCATGATATCGTAGCTAGGCTAGGCAGCGCAACGAGGCAACAAAGAGGCGAGCTAGCTCACTCTCATCAGCACATTCAGGACATGGATCATCGGACAGGTTTGAAAAAACTTAGGCAATTATTGTTCCTCCTCCTCCGCCTCTTGTGCAAGTATTGTACGTACTTGACAAATTTCCCGTTCCATGCTCCTTTCCAGTTTCAAGCTTTCAAACCCAAGTTCAGCTCTGGCGCTTTTCAGTGTACATGGCAATTGACAAAGCGGCTTTCCTAGATAGCTTTGCCTCCTCTCAAAAGCATCAGGCGCAATGCGGCACTAGCCAGAAAGCCACGGTTGTCAAAGGCACCGCGGCGAGCAGGCGGCGATGTCGGGCGGGCGCCGGCAAGCACGCGCGTTGCATCGGCTGTGCGACCTGTGGTACTGGTACGCACGCGAGCGCGCGAGCACGAGGGCGAGGTCATGAAGACATGGACAGCTGCTCAAGCCGGCCGGAATCAAAACGATGGAGAGTAGTTATCGGCTTCGACGGTGGCCAGCCTTAAGGCGTTGATTGTGGATCTGGCCTCCGGTCATCTTACTTCGTCTGCCGCTGCTGGTCGCTGCACACGTACTGTCGGTCTGTCGCTCTCGTGCGCCCACCACTCCACCAGGTCGGTCGTTTCGGAATTCGGAAGCGGTCCAGTGTGCTACTGCACGTTCGGCTGCTTCCTTGCCGACCATTATCCAAATTCAATTCGTTTGCTTTCGTTATCCCAACTCCCAAGTCCTATCTTTTTTGTTGTTGAGAAAACTACCCCTACCTTTATTATAACATCAACGTACGAGGAATACAGACGCCCGCAGGCGGATCAATAAGCCAAACATAACGCCCTACCGGCGAAGACATCACACTATGAGCCAGCATGTGAGGTTCTTTATTGGAAGTTCGTCGCTCATGCACGAAGCAAATCTCGGCAAAACCCCTTGCTGTCGCCTTTATTTCATACAGAATGTGGCTGTATCTCCCAAGATTTTGGTCCTTCAGCGAATTGATCATTGACAGACAATCACTAGCCACTCGGAGGCGAGAGAGCAGAAGGTCCTGTGCAAGATTCAGACCCTCCCTGACCGCCATCGCCTCCAGGACCTCCGGGTCGGTAATGCCATAAAAAATGACAGCAGATGCGCCCAGATACTCGCCAGTTGCAGTCCTTGCCACTGCTGCGACTGCGCCTAGCTCCTTCTTCCTCGCTACTCCGGCATCGACATTCAGTTTGACCACCACATCAGGCGAGGCAATCCAAGCGAGTCTGTTGGGGGCGGGGGCTCCCCTAGTTTCCCTCCTCAGCTCCGGTTTCTCAAGTTGGTTCAGCTCGGAGATGAAACTCTCGACAAAACAATGCGTACTCAGCGGACTCTGGAAGATCCCTTCATGTATGACCTTCCGTCGAGCATGCCACAGTGCCCACAATGTTAAGCACATGCGCGTCAGCTGATCATGAGGAAGCGTATCGATCATCAAGAATAACCAGTTACGCGCTCCAGGTTCCCGATGCTGGTTCATATGTTCCACCATCTCCTCGTCAAACACAACGAGCCATGTTGCAGTCGACACTAGTAGAAAAACCACCTTTCGTCCAGAGCCGAACCAGCCATTAATCCCGGTTCATAGAAAAACCGGGACCAATGCCTGGCATTGGTCCCGGTTCGAGCTGCCAGGGGTCCGTGGAGCATTGGTCCCGGTTCGGTTGGGGACATTGGTCCCGGTTCGTGCCACGAACCGGGACCAATGCTCCGGTGCAGGACACGTGGCGTGCCGCGGAGCTTTGGTCCCGGTTCGTGGCACGAACCGGGACCAATACCCCTCCCCTGCCTATAAATAACCCACCCCCTCTCTTCTCTCCTCTCTTTTTTTCTGGTTGGATTGGTGGGAAGTGGGTGCTAGTTTTTTTCCTTTGCCACGCACAAGATGTGTTCGATGAAATGCCCGAGCCACACTTAAGTTCACACAAGATGATATCCTCGGCCGAGGTTAGCAACTTTATCCTTTTCATCTGTAATTGATACAGAAATATTGCACGTGTCGATGTACGGTGGTCATTTCACTATTCAAGATGTTATTGTAATGGTATTTGATAAACTTAATTATATGATGCAGATGGATGCACGGATGCGATGGATGTACGGCGAACGACGCAGTTCCGAGTTTATTGCAGGCCTGCATAAATTTCTCGAAGTGGCTGAGGCAAACAAAGTGGATAATTTTATGCCTTGTCCATGTGACAAGTGTCGGAACGTCAGGGAGTACTCTGACCCGAGAACCATTCAAGACCACGTGATTCGGAGAGGTTTCATGCCCAGCTATAATTGTTGGACCAAGCACGGAGAAAGAGGGGTTAGGATGGAAGACAATGAAGAAGAGGAGGATGATGACAACTATCCTATGTTCCCTGAGGAATACGGTGATACTGTAATGGAAGACGTTGAAGAAGAAGGAGGTGAACATCGGGCATCAGATGAGCCCGCTGATGGTCTTGGTGGGGTCATTTCTGATGCAAATCGAGAATGTGATACAGAAAAGGAGAAGCTAAAGTTGGAGGCCATGCTAGAGGATCACAAAAAGTTGCTGTACCCAAATTGCGAAGATGGCAGCACAAAGCTCGGTACCACACTGGAACTGCTGAAATGAAAGGCAGAGACTGGTTGTTCTAACAAGGATTTGAGAAGTTACTGAAAATAATGAAGCCGAAGCTTCCAAAGGATAACGAATTGCCCGAGACTACATACGAAGCAAAGAAGGCTATCTGCCCTCTAGGATTAGATGTGCAGAAGATACATGCATGCATTAATGACTGCATCCTGTACCGCGGTGAGGAGTACGAGAATATGGATAAATGCCCGGTATGCAATGCACTGCGGTACAAGATCAGACAAGATGACCCTGGTGATGTTGAGTGCGATGACGAGCCCCCCCGGAAGAGGGTTCCTGCTAAGGTGATGTGGTATGCTCCTATAATACCACGGTTGAAACGTCTGTTCAGAAATAAAGAGCATGCCAGGTTGTTGCGATGGCAGAAAGAAGAGCGTAAGAAAGACGGGAAGTTGAGACACCCCGCCGATGGGTTCCAGTGGAGAAAAATCGACAGAGAGTTCCCGACATTTTCAGATGACGCAAGGAACTTAAGATTTGGTCTAAGTACATGAACTTTATCCATAGAGTAGTAGTATAGGCCATACTTTCTTCTTTTTTTGATTCTCGTGAAGTGTCCTTCCTTCCTACAGCTGATAGGGAAAAATCGTTGTTTTTACGATCCCTATGTAGAAAGCCCTTTTTTCTAGTATTTACTAGAAAATTTGATCCTCTCTTTTTTCTTTCTATAGTGGAGATAGTCGCACGTAATGACAGATCACGGCCATATTATTAAAAGCTTGCGGTAAGAAGGGGTTTCGTTCTAGTGCCCGGAAATAATATTCCAAAGCCTTTGTATGCTCTCCATTGCTTGTGTGTATAAGGCCTATGTTATAGAGTATATAACTTCGATCATAGGGATCGATTTCTAGTCGCGTAGCTTCATAATAATTTTGCAAAGCTTCCGCATAATTTCCTCCAGTCATAGCACTTGGCCCGTGACTCTATGTATCTACAACCTTCCTCCTTGGTTGTGCATGAAGCGAAAGTTCATTATGATGCCAGTGCTCATCCAAGGCCCGAAGCAACCCGGCAACGACATTGATGTGTACCTAAGGCCATTAGTTGATGAACTTTTGCAGTTGTGGTCCGAACCAGGCGTACGTGTGTGGGATGAGCACAAACAACGGGAATTTGACCTACGAGCGTTGTTGTTCGTAACCATCAATGATTGGCCTGCTCTTAGTAACATTTCAGGACAGTCAAACAAGGGATACAATGCATGCACGCACTGTTTAGATAAGACTGAAAGTATACATTTGGGAAACAAGAACGTGTACCTGGGGCATCGTCGATTTCTTCCGAACAGTCATGCCGTAAGAAAGAAAGGCAAGCATTTCAACGGTGAGGCAGATCGCCGGAAGAAGCCTAACCTCCCTGATGGTGATGTTATATATGACATGGTCGAGGATTTAGAAGTAATCTTTGGAAAGGGTCCTGGCAGTCTATCTGTTCCGAATGACGCTGACAACCACGTACCCATATGGAAGAAGAAATCTATATTTTGGGAGCTACCCTATTGGAAAGTCCTAGAGGTCCGGTCTTCAATCGACGTGATGCACGTGACGAAGAATCTTTGCGTGAACCTGCTAGGCTTCCTGAGCGTGTATGAGAAGACAAAAGATACACCAGAAGCACGGGAGGACCAGCAACGTATGAAATACCCATACAACAAGCAGACGGATAAAGGGCGTCAATACTTAAGCAGCTACGCTCTTACCAAAGCAGAGAAGGAAATCTTTTTTGAATGCCTGAGCAGTATCAAGGTCCCGGCTGGCTTCTCGTCAAATATAAAGGGAATAATAAATATGGCAGAGAAAAAATTTCAGAACCTAAAGTCTCATGATTGCCACGTGATTATGACGCAGTTGCTTCCGGTTGCATTGAGGGGGCTTCTACCGGAAAATGTTCGAGTACCCATTGTGAAGCTATGTGCATTCCTCAATGCAATATCTCAGAAGGTCATTGATCCAGTAACTCTACCAAGTTTACAGAAGGCTGTGGTCCAATGTCTTGTCAGCTTCGAGTTGGTGTTCCCCACATCATTCTTCAATATTATGACGCATCTCCTGGTTCACCTAGTCGACGAGATTGCCATTCTCGGTCCTGTATTTCTACACAATATGTTCCCCTTCGAGAGGTTCATGGAGTCTTGAAGAAATATGTTCATAACCGTGCTAGGCCAGAAGGAAGCATCTCAAAGGGCTATGGAACAGAGGAGGTCATTGAGTTCTGTGTTGACTTTATTCCTGACCTTAAGCCGATTGGTGTTCCTGAATCGCGGCATGAGGGAGACTGAGTGGAAAAGGCACGCTAGGAAAGAAAGCACTGATATGTAGGGACGGGCATTCTTTAACTCAAGCACACTACATAGTTCTACAATGTTCCACCTTCGTGGCTCCGTATATCGAGGAACACAAGAATTATGTACGCTCCAAGAACCCGGGAGAGGATGACTCCTGGATTAAAGAAAAACACATGGAGAATTTCGGCAGTTGGTTGCGATTACAGCTCATGAATGACAGCACTGTCGGAGATCAGCTCTACTTGTTGGCCGCGTCACCATCTTCGACTGTATTGAATTTCCAAGGGTACGAGATAAATGGGAATACATTTTACACGATCGCCCAAGATAAAAAGAGTACCAACCAAAACAGTGGGGTCCGCTTTGATGCAACAGACGAGATTGGGCAAAAGGAAACATACTATGGTTACATAGAGGTGATATGGGAACTTGACTATGGACCTACTTTTAAGGTCCCTTTGTTTCGGTGCAGTTGGGTCAACATGAAGGGAGAAGGGATAAAGGTAGACCAGCTGTACGGAATGACGACAGTGGATCTCAAGAATCTTGGTTGTTACAGGAACGAACCATTCGTCCTAGCCAATGATGTGGCTCAGGTTTTCTATGTGAAGGATATGTCCTCCAGACCGAAAAAAAGAAAAAAATAAGCAAACGAATACATCAGACGATGAGCTAAAGCGTCACATAGTTCTTTCAGGGAAAAGAAACATCGTGGGAGTCGAGGACAAGACAGACATGTCAGCAGATTATGATAAGTTTGATGAAATTCCGCCCTTCACAGTGAAAACTGACCCAAGCATCCCGTTAAATAATGAAGATGCTCCATGGTTACAGCCGAAGCGATCATAGGCCAGGGACATACGCGAAGAAGGGTTCATGGCATTTATGTAAATCAATGTAATGTATTAAACTTTTATGTGATGTGTAGTAATGTATTAAACCTTTATGTGGTGAAAACCATAATACACGAAATGGGAGTTTCCACCTAGAAGAAATGGGTTATATCACATGTGAGTTTTCTTTTTTGTTTTCTGTTAATTAATTGCATGACGACCGGTGAAACACGCGTGGTAGGTGGTTGTCGGCTCCCACACCTCCCATGGGAACCTCTCAAACCTCAGCTTCGACCGTCCAAACACGGTTCCCCTTGCATACAGCCCGACGGTGGCTCGTGAGTTTGAGCGCCACTTCGATCCAAGCAGCGGTAAGACGTCTCTGATGATCTACAACCGTCCGGCAAGACATCTCTGATGATCTGCAACCGTTTGGAACGGTCGCAGGTCATCAGAGACGTCTTGCCACTGGTTGCCCAAAGATGCCTCTCCGAGTGACGCTGGAATGTTTTGTGTTTGAGCGCCACTTCGATCCAAGCAGCGGCAAGACGTCTCTGATGATCTACAACCGTCCGACAAGACATCTCTGATCCCGGTTGGTAACACCAACCGGGTCATGTGGCTCACGAAGTGGTCGTGATGATACTGCTGATCCAACAGCTCACAATCCCTCAAAAGAAACACACCCCTGATCCAACGTCTCACAAGCGCTTGAAAGAAACACACTATCCGTGTGCTTCTTTAGTCCCAGTTGGTAACACCAACCGGGTCATGTGGCTCACGAAGTGGTCGTGATACTGCTGATCCAACAGCTCACAATCCCTCAAAAGAAACACACCCTGATCCAACGGCTCACAAGCGCTCGAAAGAAACACACGATCCGTGTGCTTCTTCCTTATTGGTGGGATTCTCACTATATATATGTAGCCATGCATGGCCTCCATTGGCATAGCACATCTAAACTCATATCTTCAACCTCATCACTCTCCCATGGCTTCCACCGTCCCCGCCGGCTGGAGGCTAAGCACCGGAGGCGTGCCGGTCCCTCCTGTCCCTCAAGGTTTGGCGCGCCGGGCGGCCATCACGAACCACTACTACCTCGAGCTCACTCCGGCGCAGCGGATGGATCCCCGCTGGCATCCCGACTACCGCCCGACTTGGGACGCCTTCTTCATCAATCGGCGTGAGAGGGCGCTCGCCAGGTACGAGGAGGACGGCCCGCCTCCTTCGAACTTCAACGAGGCCGGCCGTCGGCTGTGGTGGAGCGGCCGGACTCTCCAGAGCGTCATGAACAACATCACGGCCGGCGATAACCCCCGCCTGCGCTACCCTCGCTTCCAGTCCAGGCGAGCGCCGCCCGACGACAGCGACGACGACGGCGGCGACTACGACGACTACGAGGACGAGTATTATAGGCCTAGGCAGGAGTATGACTAACCTGAGCCACATCGTTGGTTAGGACAAATGGTTCGTCTATGTACGACGACGATCGTGTAAAATGTTTGTCTATCTACGACGACGATCGTGTAAAATGTATTCTTTATCTCTGCATTTCCAACTAATGATCTTTAGTATCTGAATAAGTAATCTGGTTTTGAGTTAGTTATGCAAAAGATAAATGAATTAATAATTTTTATCTGGTTTCTTCTGCATTTTACAACACCAAACATTCATCTTAAAAATATTACCAACCCTCAAAAGAAACACCAAACATTTTTATCTGTTTTTAAAATAAAGAGATGATTACTACAAATTTTTAGACAATTAAATCAATAGATATAAAACACACCCCAGCCCTCAAAAGAAACACACCCTGATCCAACGGCTCACAAGCGCTTGAAAGAAACACACGATCTGTGTGCTTCTTTGGTCCCGGTTGGTAACACCAACCGGGACTAAAGGCGGGCTTTGCGGTCACGACACGTGTCCTCCCCCAGCGCTTCCTTGGGCACATGTCCTCCCCCAGCGTTGCCCTGGAGGTCTTTATATATTGTCGCCGAGGGGTAAACCCTAATCCACCATTCCTAGCCACGAACGCATCGTCTCCACGAGATGGATCCGCCACGCCCGCCGCAGCGCCTTCTGGACGAGGTCGAGCGTGCTCGGCAGAGCGCGCTTGGGCGCTACCGCGGGAGCCTATCCCGCCGTATGCCCACGAGCCGTGCACCTCCACCAGCCGCCGCCGCACCTCCCGACGAGGAGGAGGACGACGACGACTTCGACTGGAGCGACCATGGGGAAGAGGGCGTGGGCCGCAGATGCAGCAGGCCATTGAATCCTCCTTGCAGCCTGTCCGTGACGACCGTGTCCAGCGAGCCAAGACTGCCTACCAGCTCAAGGCGAAGGAGGCTTCCGAGCTGGAATGGGCGCTGAAAGACTCAAGATCCATGGATCTTGCCCTCCGCCGCAAACGTGCGCGCGAGAACCGGGCGGCGCGAACGGGGCTGGCTCCTCCCGCCGTTCCCCCTAATCCTACGGCCTCCGAGCCAGCAAGTCCGTTTATGTAGAAATGTAACTGTGTTATGAAAACTGTTAGTGATGTGTAATAATGTATTAAACCTTTTATGTAACTGTGTGGAACTCTTCCGTGGACTAGTGGTAGCCGTGCATATGCATAAGGGCCAGGTCCCGGGTTCGAGTCCTCACTTCTATCTAAATGACAAAGGGGTGGAGTCCCCCCTCCGGTCTTGTTGTGTTGTTCTTTTATGTAACTGTGTGGGGATGTTGTATTAAGGATGTACTCCTCCGTTCCATAATATAAGATGTTTTATGTTACACATGTTGCCTAGATTTATACAAAAAAGAGTGGACATGTAACAGATAATTAAAAATTAAAAAGGTTTTTGAAATAAACAGATAATTATTACAAATTTTTAGACAATTAAATCAATAGATAAAAAGAAATAAGAAAAAGACAATTAAATCAAAAGTATGCAAAACAAATTTAGTTAATGCATTTTTAATTGAAATTTGGCAAAATGGTTAATAGTTTGAAATTTGGCAATATTTATTCAAGCATTTTTCATGTTGTCAGTTTTTCAAATTCAAAATTATTTAGCATTTAAAAACCATTCTATGAAATTTAGGTATAGAAGCAAAACAGCCAAATAAAAAAAAGGCGGGAACCGTGAAAACTTTGAAAAACGTTTGAAAATTCACTCTTTGGTCCCGGTTCAACAAACGAACGGGACCAAAGAGTGCTCGGTGAGCGCTGCACGTGGCCCACTACCTTTGGTCCCGGTTCGTGGCTGGAACTTTGGTCCCGGTTCCAGCCACGAACCGGGACCAAAGGTCTCTGCTTTATGTACGGTTGCCCTTCGTTCCCCAATCTCTCCAATTTCACGAACTCTCTCTTGCACGCGCGACGTCGGAGCTTTGATTCGACGCCGTCAGGCTGCCTCTCCGCCCGCGCGGCTCCACGACGCGCCCCGCCGCCGCCGTAGACCTCCGCCGCGCCCTCCTTCTCGGTCAGGCACGCCGGCCGCCCTTGCTGCAGAGAGAAGAAGGAGAGAGCGCCCGCACGCCGGCCTCCACGCTCGCCGGCCCTCGACGCCCGGCCGCGCCCTCTACGCCAGCCACGCCCTCGACGCCGGCCGCGCCCTCTACGCCCGCACTCCGGCCTCCACGTTCGACGCCCCTCGACTACCGTGCATCTTGGCCTTTCCCAGGTTCTCCAGGAGTTCGCCGACGAGCCGGTGGTGCGCCGTCCGTGACAAGCTCTCCGCCCCAGCGAACCAGGCCGTCCCCGACCACATCCACACCATCCCCGGGACGCATCGACCTCCTCCGCCGCCCTGCACGCTCGCCGTCGCCTCCTTGTCTCCCCACGGTGAGAAACCCAGCCGCCCGAGGCCCCCCTCTCTGTTTCCCTGTGCGTCTCCACGTCGGAGGAAGAAGAAGAACCCGGGCCGTTGATCTTTATATCGACGGTCGGATGCACGCTGGCCTCTTTGCTAAATCCTGGCCCTTTAGATTAGATCCAACAATGGTGTACCTAACTTTAAAATTCAATAACTCGAGAAAAATATATCCAAATAAATCAAATGAAAATGCTATAGAAAGCTTATGAAATTCTCTGTGCAACTAAACTGGTTTCACCATGTTTAGATTATTAAAAATTGAATAATATTTAAAATGTCACAGAAGGTTGAAAACCTAAACTTGTTTGTTTCTGATACTCTATAAATCCAAATGATGCCAATCCAATTTTGTTAGCTTAGTACTGTGATCACTTAGCTCCCCTAATTTTGGTAGATTTAATTGAACTTGTTGTCATGTTGTGACTTGTTAGAGGTGTGATCATTTCCTATGTTTATCTTGGAATGATTATACTTGTTTGTTTGTGAGTGTGTGTGAACCTAAATAATTTGAATTTTTGTTGGACTCCTTTAATCATTACCTTCCATGTTTATCTATTTTTTTCTACTATCAGATATACTTTGTTATACTTTGTTTTGTTGGATTATAACTTGCAAGTCTTAATTTACAGAAACTATGGAACACGACAGAGACGAACATCAGGAAGACATCATCGAGAGTATGATACGCGGGGAAGATGTCACCTCGCAGTTTCTGAACAACTCCGGTGAGGGAGATGAGTCTCTCAACCGAAGAGACGGCTCCGGTGAGGAGAACCCGACGGGGGGGGGGGAGAAGTCGGCGAGGGAGAAGCCGACGAGGGAGAAGCCGAAGGCTCCGGTGGAACATTAAATGTTGCAAACTCCGGCGAGGTGCATATACATATATTAATGAAGCCGAAGATTGTATTAATTAAGCCTCTGTTGTCTATATACATATATTAACGCTCTTTCTTCTTTTAGCCCTCCGGATCGAGCAAATCTTCTGTAAGGACAAAACGAGGCCCAACCAAAAGTTGGGCGACCAAGAAAGGTACAGGATCGAAAAAGTCGCTGAAGACGGCACACCGACTGCTCCCCTGGTGTTAAAAATAAAATGGTAAAGCAATGCGGAGTTCTTGTTAGGGACTACATCCCGATCACCGTTCGAGAATGGCATCAGCCAAAGGAGGGAGGAGTAAGATATGTCGGCGAGGAGGGCAAAGAAAGACTTTGGAGAAAGCTCATGTTAATTTCACCCTGGCGCCAGAGGTGGATCAGATGAGGAGGATCCAATGAGGCAGAAAAGATTGCCCGGAAAAACATGGAGCAAAAAGTCAGGACTGGGCTTAAGAAGATGGCCGAGCTATTCAAGAACTGGAAGAAAAGATTGAACATCGAGTTTGTCAGAAAAATAAGACTCCGGACTTCGATAAAGGGTATGAGAAGATAAAGGACTACTGGGAAGAATTTGTGGCGTACAAGAAATCGGAGGAAGCTCTGGAAAAGTCTGCAAAAAATAAGGCAAATGCTGCTAAAAAGATGTACCACCATACTATGGGGCTGGTGGCTACGCTTTTAGCATGCCTAAGTGGGAGAAACTTGAGGCGGACCTGCTGGCTAAAGGGATCACTCCAGAGCCACTCATGGATCGAACGGGCAAGAAATTGGTTTTACGGGCATGGGGGCACGTTGGACGCAGAAGGGAAGTGCATATATAACAGAAGACACAAAGATAATCCCCTACTACCCATCAAGCATTAGAAATGCAGTAAAGGATGTTGCAGAGGGACGGTTCATTCCCGATAGAGAGGATGACGAGCTCACACGCGCCCTTGGGAATAAGGAACACGACGGACGGTTACGAGGCGTACCTGGCTCCAAGCCCAAGACAATTGCGATTCCCGAGCACAGGAAGAAATTTCCTGATAGAAGCCATCAGAGGAGAAAGGAAAGGGAGGCAATGGAAGCACGCGCTGCTGCAGACCGGCTAAGTAAAATAGAAGAAGAATTAAAGCGGCAGAAGGATCAAATTGCCGCTTAGCCAGCAAGGTACTAGCGGCCAATCTCAACGGCACATGGTAGAAGCTGCATGCGATGGTACCGGCGGCCCATCGAATCGGAAAAGCAGCGTGGCTTCCACGGAGCTCCAGGATGGTACTGATGATGCAGTGGCTCCACTTCGTCGCTACCCAGTGGATGATATCACGGAGAGCACACCTTGTGAGATGCATGTGAAAGTTTTTAACTTAACCGTGAAGGTGGCGGTCGGCTATGTCGTACCAATTGGACCTAATCCAACTTACCATTTCTCTCCGGTTCCAAATGGCTACGCTGTTGTCGCGGTGGATGAAGTGATGAAAGATTATGAGGAGCTGAAGCTGCAACACCCTGCAGGTGAAGATGGGGAGGTGCTTGAACTTGGAGAAGCCAAGAAAGCGACCATTCTATGGCCAAAGGAATTCATCGTGCTTCCGAACTGGCAGCCAAGGCCATCGACTCCTCACCAGTCTCCAGCGCAACAGTCCTCTTCACCGCCTCAGCATTCTCCAGGGCCTCTCCGCCGCCCAGCGCAGCCGTCTCCGCCGCCGCGTCAGCCGTTTCCGCCCACCGCTCGTACTATGAGGGGTAAGCGATCACCGAAACGTAAAAGGTCGCCCCTCCCAACAGTACCTCATAAGAATCTTCCCATTAGACCTTATGACAGGACTGTAGCGGAAAACGCCGCGGAGGTGGCTGCCTACAATAAGGCTTTTTTTGCACCAAAAAAGCCCGAGCAGAAGCCGGTATACGATGAAAAATCCAAAAAGTGGGCTAAGTCCTTCCTTGAGCAGCCATCCCAATATCGATGAATCTGCAATCTGACTATGGTCGTGAACTTACTAAGCTAGCACGTGCCCAGTCTGAGCAGAACAAGGAAAGAAGTGCAAAAAGCGGGAAACAAATTGCCCAGCTCGGACAGCAGAAAAATCAATCGGTCCCCCGCTCATAGTGTGTTCCGATCGACAAGGACTTCAGAGCGCTATGGATAAGGACCTGAATTATTGGACCCCAGAGCCATAGCTGCTGCTAAGAACTTGGTATCACTGTATCGCAGGCCATGGAAAATGCTACCGCCTTGGGTATGACTCTTGGTCAACTTTTAGGCTATGAAGAACAGCCAATGTTAGAGATGGCACGGAAATATGTCAAGGGGAGTCTATGGTCAGTAATGAGGAGCACGCGTCTATCAACACATATGCGAAATCTGCACAACTGGTACTGGTGCACACATCAAAGAAGGCGCGAAGGAGTGGATTGCGGTGGACGTTAGAGTGGAGCATTTCTTCAAACTTACAGTATACAGGTTCAATGACTGAACTGTTCAGTTATTCAAAGCGCGCCCTCGACAAATCTATCCTCAGTTGCTATTGTCTGTAAGTGATTTATTTTCGTAATTAAGTCTCTAGCTCAGCTCGTTCATTGCCTGTATTATATTATCCTGACTATATATATATCCTTTTGTACGCTATTATGTAGAATGAAGATGATGGAATGCAAAGATCTAAATTTGAGGTTGGGTTCGTTGACCCATATATCGTTAATGAACATACGTTAGTCAATCACCCAAAGACGTGGAGCATGACCTGACCACCTTTTTAATCAAGCAAAACTTCTGTACGGAAATACTATTTCCTTACAACTTCAAGTGAGTGTTTCTGTCTTGTACATATTTTTATTTGGCTTTCTCGATGTTAAGTGTAATTGATGAGCTATGCATGTCTGCTTTATGTAAACGTCCGCAGGTTCCACTGGATTCTGCTAAGCATTCAAGTGACAAGTCCATAGTTGAAGTCCACGACTCATTAAGTTGGGACCAAGCGACGTGGTCGAATGAAAGAAATGCTCAACAAGTAATTTCAATCATTATCGCATTATATCGCCTCTTTCGTTCGTTCCTGATATCAAGTAATTAATAACTCCTTTGTTCATTTTTTTGCCAAAGCAGGTGTTGGACATTTTCAAACAGAAGGTAGAAGGTCCATTCAAAATGAGCTAACTTATATCGGTGAAAGTCCGCAGCAGCCACCGGGGAGTAATTTATGTGGATTCTACGTTTGCGAGTTCATTCGCGAGTTGACCACTGAGCGGAGAACAACTCTTTGAGCAAAATGCGGGAGAAGCTCGACCCAGAACGGCGCATAGGAGCAATTCAAGAGGAATTGGCGGGATTTCTGCTTAGGGAGGTCATCGATGAAAGGGGAGAACATTATGCTTCGGACGATGAACTACATATGTGATCTATCTCCATGTAATTAAATAGTTGTATTCTCGCAAGAGATCGAATATTAATTATATATGCATCAACGTGTACTGTGTATATAGTAGAGCGTATAATATGCGTACGGAAACGATGGAGAGCACGTCGGCGATGCGAAGAAGGGGGAGACGACGGGGCACCGGCGAGAGGGAGAGGGGGCACCGGCGGAGAGGGAGAGGGGGCACCGGCGAGAGGGGGCACCGGCGAGGGAGAGGGGGCACCGGCGAGAGGGAGACCCTAAACCCTAAATACAAAAAAAAGCACTCATTGGTCCCGGTTCGTAACAGAACCGGGACCAATGAGTCTCCCCCCACGCCCAGCCAGAACTGGCCACGTGGAGCCCATTGGTCCCGGTTCGTGTCTGAACCGGGACCAGCATTCGTCCCGATTGGCTGGTCCCGGTTCGGGAACCGGGACGGATGGCCCAACCGAACCGGGACCATAGGCCAGTTTTCTACCAGTGAAGTAGCGAGTGAATCCACGAGTCCTCTGCTCCACATATGCCGCAAGAACTCGATGGCGCTATATGGCGCTCGTGCAAGAGGTCCGCAGTGGGTAGCGACTGCCTCGTCGGGCGCCACAAAAATGACTTCAGCTTAGCAGGAATTTTAATCTTCCACAGGGTTGTCCAGCTCTTCTACAACCCCTTGGAATCAGAACTTGTTGCTGTACCATCTAGCCAGGCCTCTCGCTTAGTTTTCGTGTCAGCAAGCATCCTATACGCCAATCTTACACTGAAGATCCCACGTTTATCATAATTCCAAGCCCAAAAATCTGCTTGTACTCTCGTACTAATTGGAATGGTCTTGATCACTTGCACATCCATCGGCAAAAAACCAAGTCTGTAGCTTTACCATGTCCCACTGCCCGGTTGTGTGATCAATCAACTCAGCTACTCGCTGTGGTGGATCTGCAACGATACATGCAATTGGTCTCAACATCCCCTCTCTGGGTAACCAATTGTCGTTCCAAGGGTTTGTTTCACGTCATGTACCAATGCGCCGAATCAGCCCCTGGGCTAGGACATCCCTCCCCTCTAGAATAGCTCACCAAACATGCAATGGCTTAGACCCCAGTTCGGCTTTCAGAAACTCCGTGTTCGGGAAGTAAACTGCTTTAAGAATCCTTGCACTCAAAGTGTCTAGATTTTGAAGAATACGCCACCCTTGTCGGCAAGGTGTGCTAGATTAAAAAGCTCAATATCGCGGAAACCCATACCTCCTTCGGACTTTGGATTTGTCATATCATCCCACGAGACCCAGCAAGCTTTCCGTTTGCCGTCCTTCCAAGTCCTATCTGGGCACGATGTTGCCACACAGGGCGTGCATTGGTCCAATCCTAGCCCAGCTTGACACAGCGAGCTACCCTGAATTTCACCAATAAGATGGGTGGCCCCACTACGGGAGAGCGGTACGTTGCCGTTTGCTCAACTCTTTGCCGTGCGCCGAATGTCGGGCACGGGTAAACGTCCTCTTTGCTGTGACAAGCACACGACAAAGGAAAACACACGGCCTCGCAGCCAAAATAGCACACGGCAACGACTGGCACACGGTAACGTCTGAACAACACAAACGGCAACGTCGAGCGCACGGCAAAGAACCATGCCACGTGTCTGACCAGCCGGCGGCATTGACGGAACCGTCACGGCAGTTCTTTGCCGTGTGTCCGGGTACGAAGCACGGCAACAATTTAGAGATTTGCCGTGCGTATGCACACGGCAAAGATGTATTTTTTTTTAAGTACCTTATCCACTTCTAGTAGATATAAATAGCACATGCATGCTTCACCAGGATTAAATTATATTGCACTAAAAATATGATCTCGCCTAACACAACCAAGCAAAAAAATCCACCGGCCTACCCCCTTTCGACTCCGGTCAAAGGGGTAGACGGCAAGTTTGACTTTTTTCCAGCGGGTCTAGGGTTTCGCCGAAGCGGGTTCCGTGCGTCGGAACCCCACCAAAACCTAGGTGTTTTCCATACCATATGTGTAAAAGTGTGTTGGGAGTTGTACATGTCCAAGATCTCACTCCGGTGTGTGACCGGGTTCATCGGCATCACTTTCTCCATACGGAGTTCCTGGACTTATAGCTCGAAAATCCCACTTCGGGAGAAACGGAGTGAATCTTGGCAAGGGGTGGGGTGGATCTTGCTTTTGGGTCTTCCTATGTCCTAACCTAACACAACCAAGCAAAAAAATCCACCGGCCTACCCCCTTTCGACTCCGGTCAAAGGGGTAGATGACAAGTTTGACTTTTTTCTAGCGGGTCTAGGGTTTCGCCGAAGCGGGTTTCCGGAGCGTCGGAACCCCACCAAAACCTAGGTGTTTCCATACCATATGTGTACAAGTGTGTTGGGAGTTGTACATGTCCAAGATTTCACTCCGGTGTGTGACCGGGTTCACCGGCATCACTTTCTCCATATGGAGTTCCTGGACTTATAGCTCGAAACTCCCACTTCGGGCGAAACGGAGGGAATCTTGGCAAGGGGTTGGGTGGATCTTAGTTTTGGGTCTTCCTATGTCCTAACCTAACACAACCAAGCAAAAAAATCCACCGGCCTACCCCTTTCGACTCGGTCAAAGGGGTAGACGGCAAGTTTGACTTTTTTCCTGCGGGTCTAGGGTTTCACCGAAGCGGGGTTCCGGAGCGTCGGAACCCCACCAAAACCTAGGTGTTTCTATACCATATGTGTACAAGTGTGTTGGGAGTTGTACATGTCCAAGATCTCACTCCGGTGTGTGACCGGGTTCACCGGCATCACTTTCTCCATACGGAGTTGCTAGACTTATAGCTCGAAACTCCCACTTCGGGAGAAACGGAGTGAATCTTGGCAAGGGGTGGGGTGGATCTTGCTTTTGGGTCTTACTATGTCCTAACCTAACACAACCAAGAAAAAAATCCACCGGCCTACCCCCTTTCGACTCCGGTCAAAGGGGTAGACGACAAGTTTGACTTTTTTCTAGCGGGTCTAGGGTTTCGCCGAAGCGGGTTTCCGGAGCGTCGGAACCCCACCAAAACCTAGGTGTTTCCATACCATATGTGTACAAGTGTGTTGGGAGTTGTACATGTCCAAGATCTCACTCCGGTGTGTGACCGGGTGCTAGCTCTAAGTTGACGAGGGAATATCTCCCCGGCAACAGTGCCAGAAACTCTGCTTGTACGTCACACGTCAGTTGGGAACCCCAAGAGGAAGGTATGATGAGTGCAGCGACAAGTTTTCCCTCAGTATGAAACCAAGGTTTAATCGAACCAGTAGGAAAACGAGGTTGCTTCGAAGGTGTTGGTGAAGGAGTGTAGTGCGGCGCAACACCAGGGATTCCGGTGCCAACGTGGAACCTGCACAACACAATCAAATTACTTTGCCCCAACTTAACAGTGAGGTTGTCAATCTCACCGGCTTGCTGAAAACAAAGGGTTAAACGTATCGAATGGAAAATGATGTTTGTTTGCATAAAACAATAGAGAACAATGATTGCAGTAGATTGTATTTCAGATGTAAAAGAATGGACCGGGGTCCACAGTTCACTAGTGGTGTCTCTCCAATAAGATAACTAACATGCTGGGTAAACAAATTACAGCTGGGCAATTGACAATTGATAAGTGCATATAACATGCATGTGTGAGCTGTGGTATCTACTATGAGATTCATTTGGGCATTACGACAAAGTACATAGACCGCTATCCAGCATGCATCTATGCCTAAATAGTCCACTTTCCGGTTAACATCCGTACCCCTTCCAGTATTAAGTTGCAAGCAACAGACAATTGCATTAAGTAATGTGCGTAATGTAAACAATACATTCATCCTTAAATAAAGCATTGTTGTTTTACCCCTAGTGGCAACAACACATCTACAACCTTAGAACTTGCTGTCACTATCCCAGGTTAAATAGAGGTTGAACCCAACTATCATGCATAAATACCCCTCTTGGAGTTACAAGTATTCACTTGGCCAAGGCTTCAACAAGTAACGGAGAGCATGCAAGATCACAAATGACATAGACATGATAATATAATATTCAGCTCCACATAGGTATCAATATAAGTCAGATCCCAGCAAACACAACATGTAGCATTACAATAAGATGATCTTGATCATGATAGGCAGCTCACAAGATCTAAACATGATGGCACAAGTGGAGAAGACAACCATCTAGCTACTGCTATGGACCCATAGTCCAAGGATGAACTACTCACGCATCACTCCGGAGGCGGGCATGGCGATGTAGAGCCCTCCGGTGATGATTCCCCTCTCCGGCAGGGTGCCGGGAAGAGCTTCAGAAACCCCCCGAGTTAGGGTTGACGACGGCGGCGGCAGCGAATATGTTCTGGATGAAAGGCTCGGTGTTTTAGGGTTTTCACATCTCGGGGAATAAATAGGCGAAGGGGCGATGTCGGCGGACCCCCGAGGGGCCCAAACCACAGGCAGGCGCGGCTGGGCCCACTGCCGCGCCGCCAGGTGGTTTGGCCACCTCCTGGCTCTCCTTCGTCTCTCCTTCGGACTCGTGTACGTGCTGGAAAAATAGGGAGTTGGCCTTTTGTTTCGTGCAATTCCGAGAATATTTCCAGAAGTAACTTTCTGAAACCAAAAACAGCAGAAAACAGGGAACTGGCACTGTGGCATCTTGTTAATAGGTTAGTCCCAGAAAATGCATAAAAGTAATATGAAGTGTATATAAAACATGTACCATTTGCTACATGTTTTATATACACTTCATATCACTTTTATGCATTTTCTGGGACTAACCTATTAACAAGATGCCACAGTGCCAGTTCCCTGTTTTCTGCTGTTTTTGGTTTCAGAAAAGTACTTCTGCGAATATTCTCGGAATTGCACGAAACAAAAGGCCACGTCCTTATTTTTCCAGCGCCGTCACGGAGTCCGAAGGAGAGACGAAGGAGGGCGCCGAGGTGGCCAAACCACACCCCGGCGCGGGTGGGCCCCCTGCCGCGCCACCAGGTGGTGTGGGCCCCTCGGGCCTCCACCGACGTCGCCCCTTCGCCTATATATTGCCTCAGACGCGAAAACCCTAAAATACCAAGTCATATTCCACGAAGAGTTCCGCAGCGCCGCCGCCATCGACGACAAGTTTCGGGGGACAGAAGTCTCTGTTCCGGCACGCTGCCGGGACGGGAATTGCCCCCGGAGCCATCTCCATCAACTCCATCGCCATCTTCATCGCCGCTGCTGACTCCCATGATGAGGAGGGAGTAGTTCTCCCCGAGGCTGAGGGCTCTACCGGTAGCTATGTGGTTCATCTCTCTCTCACATGGTGTGATCTTTATGTGATCATGTGTATTGCTAGTATCGCTGAATGCATTAATAATGTTTATGCTACTCAAGTGATTTTGTCTAGTTTCTGGAGTCATTGTGACAACACGGTATCAAGGTGACAGTGTGGGTACTTGTGTGACTCTATGAATAATTTAGACATCTATCATGGCTTATTCTTGGGAATTGTGGTGTTTGTTTACTCAGACTTTGAGGTGTGCTCTTGCAGCCCTACGCATAGTACTCTTGCTTCATCAAGAAGGAGAATAATCCCGAGTAGTATTTACTTGTGTTCAGTTGTGCTAATCTAGTTGAATATGTAGATGTTACTCTTTATTATGCACTCTATAGGTTACTTTAATATGAACTCCGGTACTCTCCACGGTGTAAAGGTGACAGTGTGTGCACCGTGTGTGATTCCTTTATGACGTTGTGGCGCTTGTTTACTCCGGCTTGAGGTGTGCTTTTGTAGCCCTACACAATGAATGGTGTTTGTTATCCAACAAGAGAGTGTTTAAGAGTAGCTTTTACTTATTCAGTTATGAGATCATTGTTGAGAGTGTCCACTAGTGAAAGTATGATCCCTAGGCCTTGTTTCTAAGCATTGAAACACCGTTTACATCAACTTCTGCTACATGTTTGCTTGCTGCCATTTTTATTCCAGATTGCAATTACCACTTATAATCATCCATATTACTTGTATTTCACTATCTCTTCGCCGAACTAGTGCACCTATACATCTGACAAGTGTATTGGGTGTGTTGGGGACACAAGAGACTTCTTGTATATTAATTGCAGGGTTGCTTGAGAGGGATATCTTTGACCTCTACCTCCCTGAGTTCGATAAACCTTGGGTGATTCACTTAAGGGAAACTTGCTGCTGTTCTACAAACCTCTGCTCTTAGAGGCCCAACACTGTCTACAAGAATAGAAGCACACGTAGACATCAACAAGCATGAAAAAGTTTTGCATAAGAGGTAACTCATAAAGCAATAGATTCAAAGTAAAAGGCATTGAAGCAACACAAAGGATGATTAAGTTTCAGCAATTGCTTTCAACTTGTAACATGTATATCTCATGGATAGTTGTCAACATAAAGCAATATAACAAGTGCAATAAGTAAACATGTAAGAATCAATGCACACAAAGTTGACACAAGTGTTTGCTTCTAAGATAGAAAGGAGTAGGTAAACTGACTCAACATAAAGTAAAAGATAGGCCCTTCGCAGAGGGAAGCAGGGATTAAATCATGTGCTAGAGCTTTTTAAGTTTTCGAAAGCATATAGAGAGCACAAAATAAGTATTTGAGAGGTGTTTGTTGTTGTCAACGAATGGTAGTGGGCACTCTAACCCCCTTGTCAACCAGACTTTCAAGAGCGGCTCCCATGAAGGACGTTATCTCTACCAGCAAGGTAGATCATCCCTCTTCTCTTTTGTTTACACATGTATTTTAGTTTCTTTATAGATGACACTCCTCCCAACCTTTTGCTTACACAAGCCATGGCTAACCGAATCCTCGGGTGCCTTCCAACATTCACATACCATGGAGGAGTGTCTATTTGCAAATTAAGTTGCTTACTGATAAATCAGGGCAAAACATGTGAAGAGAATTATTAATGAAAGTTGTAATTAATTGGGGCTGGGCACCCCGTTGCCAGCTCTTTTTGCAAATTATTGGATAAGCGGATGTATATGCCACTAGTCCATTGGTGAAAGTCTGTCAGAAGTAAATGACAAGATTGAAAGATAAAACACCACATACTTCCTCATGAGCTATAAAACATTGACACAAATAAGGAGTAATAAAGTTTTGAATAGTTTAAAGGTAGCACATGAAATATTTACTTGGAATGGCAGGAAATACCACATAGTAGGTAGGTATGGTGGACACAAATGGCATGGGTTTTGGCTCAAGTTTTGGATGCACGAGAAGCATTCCCTCTCAGTACAGAGTTTAGGCTAGCAAGGTTGTTTGAAGCAAACACAAGTATAAACCGGTACAGCAAGAATCACATAAAAACATATTGCAAGTATTATAAGACTCTACACTGTCTTCCTTGTTGCTCAAACATTTTACCAGAAAATATCTAGACCTTAGAGAGAACAAATATGCATCCCAAGTCTCAACAAGCTCTACGGTAGTTCTCCACTACTAGGCTTTAACTACATGATGCAAGAGCTTAAACATGATCTACTTGAGAGCTCAAAACAATTGCAAAGTATCAAATCGAAACAAGACAATGATCTACAAGAATGCATATGTCTTTTCCAATACCAACTACTACATGTAGCATTTTCTTTCTTCCAAACAAACACCAATCAATTTATTTAAACATAAACTCTCCAAATGATAATATAATGCAGCAAGAGAGTATTTATAAACAAGTGCTAACAGCTCGAAGAGATGCATGAAAAACAGGAGCTAAAAGCACTGCAGTAGCTAGTTAAGAATACTCAACAAATATAAGTGAAGAACATGAGTATTCACATGAAAAAGCGGAGCGTGTCTCTCTCCCACACAAGGATTGCTAGGATCCGAATTTATTCAAACAAAAACAAAAATAAAAACACACAGACGCTCCAAGTAAAGCGCATAAGATGTGAAAGAATTAAAATATAGTTTCACTAGAGATGACCTGATAAGTTTGTTGATGAAGAAGGGGATGCCTTGGGCATCCCCAAGCTTAGACGCTTGAGTCTCTCTGAATATGGTTGGGATGAACCACGGGGGCATCCCCAAGCTTAGGCTTTTCACTCTTCTTGATCACATAATATCACCCTTCTCGCTTGATCCTTGAAAACTTCCTTCACACCAAACTCAAGACAGTTCTCATTAGAGGGTTAGTGCATAATCAAAAATTCTCATATTCTGTAATGATACAATCAATCCCAAAGCTTCTGGACATTAGCTACAGCCACCAATGCTTTGTGGAGCAAAGAAATCCACACAAACACAGTAAAAGAGCGAATGCAAAACAAAAGGCAGAATCTGTCAAAAACAGAACAGTCTGGAATGACGAATTTTTTCGAGGCACTTAAGTTGCTCAGATGGATCTGGCCTAAAATAATGAAAGTTGCGTACATATCTCAGGAATATGCGTGATTTTTTCAGAATTTTTTGAATTTTCTACAGGGAGATAAGCTCAAATCCGTGACAGCTAAAAATCTGTCACTGCGCAGAAATCCAAATCTTGCATCAACTTTCAATATAGAACTTTACTTGGCACAACATTGCGATAAAATAAAGATACAAAGGAGTTGCTACAGAAGTAACAAAACTCCTTGACTCAAAGAAAACAAAAATAACAGCAAATAAAAACGATGGGTTGTCTCCCATAAGCGCTTTTCTTTAACGCCTTTCAGCTAGGCGCAGAAAGTGAAAATCAAGTGTTGTCAAGAGAAGAAGCATCAACATCATAACTTGCTCTAACAATAGAGTCAAAAGGTAACTTCATTCTCTTCCTAGGGAAGTGTTCCATACCTTTCTTGAGAGGAAATTGGTACCTTATATTACCTTCTTTCATATCAATGATGGCACCAACAGTTCGAAGAAAAGGTCTTCCCAAAACAATAGGACAAGATGCATTGCATTCAATATCCATAACAATAAAATCAACGGGACAAGGTTATTGTTTACTGTAATAAAAACATCATTAACTCGCCCCAAAGGTTTCTTCATAGCATTATCAGCGAGAAAAACATCCAAATAACAATGTTCCAAAGGTGGCAAATCAAGAATATCATAAAGCTTCTTGGGCAAAACCGAAATACTTGCACCAAGATCACACAAGGCATTGCAATCAAAATCATTCACCTTTACCTTAATGATGGGTTCCCAACCATCTTCTAATTTCCTAGGAATAGAAGCTTTAAGTTTCAACTTCTCCTCCCTAGCTTGCAAAAGAGCATTTGTAATATGCTTTGTAAAAGCCAAATTAATAGTGCTAGCATTGGGACTTCTAGCTAATTTTTGCAAGAACATAATAACTTCAGAGATGTTACAATCATCAAAATCAAAATCATTATTGTCAATGGTGGTGGAACCATTGTCTCCAATAGTTTGAAAAATTTCAGCACTTTTATCAGAAAAAGTTTCAGCAGTTTTAGGCAATTTCAAACGCTTTGCAGAAGTAGTAGAGACATTACCAACACCAATAACATTACCATCAATAGTAGGAGGCTTACTAGCATGTGAAACATTAGCATTACTAGTGGTGGTGATAGTACAAACTCTAACTATACTATTCTCTTTTTCAAGTTCTTCCTCTTTTTCCCACCTAGCATGCAATTCAGCCAACATCCTAATATTATTATCAATTCGAACTTGGATGGCATTTGCTGTAGCAAATGACTCATCAAGACCTTCAGGTTTCGCTGCCATGTTATTAATCAAAGAGGACTGAGCTTCAGACATAGATGAAATACGGTTTTCAGCAATGGAAATCTTAGTTTGCAAACCTGAAATCTCACTATTTATATTTTCGAGTTGCTGTCCTATATTCTTCAACATGGCAGTTTGTTCATTCATAGCTTTTGTAAACAATTGATTTTGCTCAAATTGTGATTGCATAAAGCTTTTAGTTGATCTCTCAATTTCTATCATCCTTTCCTCACTAGGCATAAAAGATCTAGCATTAAAATAACCATTACCACTTGAAGGAAAAGCCTAGAGTTGTTGCTACCAAAATTATTCCTATAAGCATTGTTGTTGAAGTTGTTGTTTTTAATGAAGTTTACATCAACATGCTCTTCTTGAGCAACCAATGAAGCTAAAGGAACATTATTAGGATCAACATGAGATCTACCATTCACAAGCATAGACATAATAGCATCAATCTTATCACTCAAAGAGGAGGTTTCTTCAACAGAATTTACCTTCTTACCTTGAGGAGCTCTTTCGGTGTGCCATTCGGAATAGTTGATCATCATATCATCAAGTAGCTTTGTTGCTGCACCTAAAGTGATGGACATAAAGGTTCCTCCAGAGGCTGAATCCAATAAGTTCCTTGAGGAAAAATTTAATCCTGCATAAAAGGTTTGGATGATCATCCAAGTAGTCAGTCCATGAGTGGGACAATTCTTCACCAAAGATTTCATTCTTTCCCAAGCTTGAGCAACATGTTCATTATCAAGTTGTTTAAAATTCATAATGCTACTTCTCAAGGATATAATCTTAGCAGGAGGATAATATTTCCCTATGAAAGCATCTTTGCATTTTGTCCAAGAATTAATACTATTTCTAGGCAAAGAAAGCAACCATTCTTTAGCTCTTCCTCTCAAGGAGAAAGGAAAAAGTTTCAGTTTTATAATATCCCCATCCATATCCTTATACTTTTGCATTTCACAAAGTTCAACAAAGTTATTAAGATGGGCAGCAGCATCATCAGTACTAACACCAGAAAATTGCTCTTTCATAACAAGATTTAATAGAGCAGGTTTAATTTCATAAAATTCTGCTGTAGAAGCAGGTGGAGCAATAGGAGTGCATATGAAATCATTGTTGTTTGTGCTAGTGAAGTCACACAACTTAGTGTTCTCAGGAGTACTCATTTTGAAAAACAAAATCAAACTGAATTAAACAAGTAACTAATTTTTTTGTGTTTTTGATAAAGAGAGCAAACAAGACTAAATAAAAATAAACTAAGCAAGACAAATAACAAAGTAAAGAGATTGGGTGTGAGAGACTCCCCTTGCAGAAGCAATTCGGTTTTCCCCGGCAACGGCGCCAGAAAACGTGTTGCTGGCTCTAAGTTGACGAGGGAATATCTCCCCGGCAACAGTGCCAGAAACAATGCTTGTACGTCACACGTCAGTTGGGAACCCCAAGAGGAAGGTATGATGAGTGCAGCAGCAAGTTTTCCCTCAGTATGAAACCAAGGTTTAATCGAACCAGTAGGAAAACGAGGTTGCTTCGAAGGTGTTGGTGAAGGAGTGTAGTGCGGCGCAACACCAGGGATTCCGGTGCCAACGTGGAACCTGCACAACACAATCAAATTACTTTGCCCCAACTTAACAGTGAGGTTGTCAATCTCACCGGCTTGCTGAAAACAAAGGGTTAAACGTATCGAATGGAAATGATGTTTGTTTGCATAAAACAGTAGAGAACAATGATTGCAGTAGATTGTATTTCAGATGTAAAAGAATGGACCGGGGTCCACAGTTCACTAGTGGTGTCTCTCCAATAAGATAACTAACATGCTGGGTAAACAAATTACAGCTGGGCAATTGACAATTGATAAGTGCATATAACATGCATGTGTGAGCTGTGGTGTCTACTATGAGATTCATTTGGGCATTACGACAAAGTACATAGACCGCTATCCAGCATGCATCTATGCCTAAATAGTCCACTTTCCGGTTAACATCCGTACCCCTTCCAGTATTAAGTTGCAAGCAACAGACAATTGCATTAAGTAATGTGCGTAATGTAAACAATACATTCATCCTTGAATAAAGCATTGCTGTTTTACCCCTAGTGGCAACAACACATCTACAACCTTAGAACTTGCTGTCACTATCCCAGGTTAAATAGAGGTTGAACCCAACTATCATGCATAAATACCCCCTCTTGGAGTTACAAGTATTCACTTGGCCAAGGCTTCAACAAGTAACGGAGAGCATGCAAGATCACAAATGACATAGACATGATAATATAATATTCAGCTCCACATAGGTATCAATATAAGTCAGATCCCAGCAAACACAACATGTAGCATTACAATAAGATGATCTTGATCATGATAGGCAGCTCACAAGATCTAAACATGATGGCACAAGTGGAGAAGACAACCATCTAGCTACTGCTATGGACCCATAGTCCAAGGATGAACTACTCACGCATCACTCCGGAGGCGGGCATGGCGATGTAGAGCCCTCCGGTGATGATTCCCCTCTCCGGCAGGGTGCCGGGAAGAGCTTCAGAACCCCCCGAGTTAGGGTTGACGACGGCGGCAGCGAATATGTTCTGGATGAAAGGCTCGGTGTTTTAGGGTTTTCACGTCTCGGGGAATAAATAGGCGAAGGGGCGATGTCGGCGGACCCCCGAGGGGCCCAAACCACAGGCAGGCGCGGCTGGGCCCACTGCCGCGCCGCCAGGTGGTTTGGCCACCTCGTGGCTCTCTTCGTCTCTCCTTCGGACTCCGTGTACGTGCTGGAAAAATAGGGACTGGCCTTTTGTTTCGTGCAATTCCGAGAATATTTCCAGAAGTAACTTTCTGAAACCAAAAACAGCAGAAAACAGGGAACTGGCACTGTGGCATCTTGTTAATAGGTTAGTCCCAGAAAATGCATAAAAGTGATATGAAGTGTATATAAAACATGTAGCAAATGGTATAATATAAGCATGGAACAGCAGAAATTATGGATACGTTGGAGACGTATCACCGGGTTCACCGGCATCACTTTCTCCATACGGAGTTCCTGGACTTATAGCTCGAAACTCCCACTTCGGGCGAAACGGAGGGAATCTTGGCAAGGGGTTGGGTGGATCTTAGTTTTGGGTCTTCCTATGTCCTAACCTAACACACCCAAGCAAAAAAATCCACCGGCCTACCCCCTTTCGACTCCGGTCAAAGGGGTAGACGGCAAGTTTGACTTCTTTCCAGCGGTCTAGGGTTTCACCGAAGCGGGGTTTCGGAGCGTCGGAACCCCACCAAAACCTAGGTGTTTCCATACCATATGTGTACAAGTGTGTTGGGAGTTGTACATGTCCAATATCTCACTCCGGTGTGTGACCGGGTTCACCGGCATCACTTTCTCCATACGGAGTTCCTGGACTTATAGCTCAAAACTCCCACTTCGGGCGAAACGGAGGGAATCTTGGCAAGGGGTGGGGTGGATCTTGGTTTTGGGTCTTGCTATGTCCTAACCTAACACAACCAAGCAAAAAAATCCACAGGCCTACCCCCTTTCGACTCCGGTCAAAGGGGTAGACGGCAAGTTTGACTTTTTTCCAGCGGGTCTAGGGTTTCGCCGAAGCGGGGTTCCGGAGCGTCGGAACCCCACCATAACCTAGGTGTTTCCATACCATATGTGTACAAGTGTGTTGGGAGTTGTACATGTCCAAGATCTCACTCCGGTGTGTGACCGGGTTCACCGGCATCACTTTCTCCATACGGAGTTCCTGGACTTATAGCTCGAAACTCCCACTTCGGGCGAAACGAAGGGAATCTTGGCAAGGGGTGGTGTGGATCTTGGTTTTGGGTCTTCCTATGTCCTAACCTGACAGAACCAAGCAAAAAAAAATCCACCGGCCTACCCCCTTTCGACTCCGGTCAAAGGGGTAGACGACAAGTTTGACTTTTTTCCAGCGGGTCTAGGGTTTCGCCGAAGCGGGGTTCCGGAGCGTCGGAACCCTACCAAAACCTAGGTGTTTCCATACCATATGTGTACAAGTGTGTTGGGAGTTGTACATGTCCAATATCTCACTCCGGTGTGTGACCGGGTTCACCGGCATCACTTTCTCCATACGGAGTTCCTGGACTTATAGCTCAAAACTCCCACTTCGGGCGAAACGGAGGGAATCTTGGCAAGGGGTGGGGTGGATCTTGGTTTTGGGTCTTGCTATGTCCTAACCTAACACAACCAAGCAAAAAAATCCACAGGCCTACCCCTTTCGACTCCGGTCAAAGGGGTAGACGGCAAGTTTGACTTTTTTCCAGCGGGTCTAGGGTTTCGCCGAAGCGGGGTTCCGGAGCGTCGGAACCCCACCATAACCTAGGTGTTTCCATACCATATGTGTACAAGTGTGTTGGGAGTTGTACATGTCCAAGATCTCACTCCGGTGTGTGACCGGGTTCACCGGCATCACTTTCTCCATACGGAGTTCCTGGACTTATAGCTCGAAACTCCCACTTCGGGCGAAACGAAGGGAATCTTGGCAAGGGGTGGTGTGGATCTTGGTTTTGGGTCTTCCTATGTCCTAACCTGACAGAACCAAGCAAAAAAAAATCCACCGGCCTACCCCCTTTCGACTCCGGTCAAAGGGGTAGACGACAAGTTTGACTTTTTTCCAGCGGGTCTAGGGTTTCGCCGAAGCGGGGTTCCGGAGCGTCGGAACCCTACCAAAACCTAGGTGTTTCCATACCATATGTGTACAAGTGTGTTGGGAGTTGTACATGTCCAAGATCTCACTCCGGTGTGTGACCGGGTTCACCGCATCACTTTCTCCATACGGAGTTCCTGGACTTATAGCTCGAAACTCCCACTTCGGGCGAAACGGAGGGAATCTTGGCAAGGGGTGGGGTGGATCTTGGTTTTGGGTCTTCCTATGTCCTAACCTAACACAACCAAGCAAAAAAATCTACCGGCCTACCCCCTTTCGACTCCGGTCAAAGGGGTAGACGGCAAGTTTGACTTTTTTCCAGCGGGTCTAGGGTTTCGCCGAAGCGGGGTGCCATAGCGTCGGGTTGTATGCAGGGGAAACCGTGTGTTTTGTTCTATCTAGAAATCCTTCAGTTCATCGACAGAATACAAATCATTCGGATTCCCTGCATACGTCCAACGGTGCATTTGATATGCAGGCACTCACGAGCCACCGTTGGGCTGTATGCAGGGGAAACCGTGTGTTTTGTTCTATATATCTACATAATCCTTCAGTTCATCGACCGAATGCAAATCATTCGGATTCCCGTCACCGTTGGGCTGTATGACGGGGAAACCGTGTGTTTTGTTCTATCTAGAAATCCTTCAGTTCATCGACCGAATACAAATCATCTAGGGTCCGCATCATCTAGGGTTTTGCCCCTCGAGGCGCTGCTGCACTCCCCGAGGCGCTGCTGCTCGTCGTGTCCACACGGAGCCGCTCGAGATCCTCCTCCACCTCCGTTGCTCGCAGATAAATTAATAAATTAGATTCCTAGGCCAGTGGAGTTTGGGTGTTAGGAATAATAATAATAATCACAGTTTATAAATGGAAAAGTAATAAAAATATTAATAGAATGAAAAAAAAAACTTCTTTGCCGTGTGCACGCACACGACAAAGATTTGTTCCTTCTTTGCCGTGTGTCTTTTGCAGGCACACGGCAAAGATCTTTCGTTATTTCACCAATTTCACGCTCCAATCGGCATCGCGCGCCACAATTCCCCAATTTCCCTCGCTCCCGCGCGCCGTGCCCTAGAGCTCTCCCGCCGCCGCCACCCACCTCGCCACCGACACCCACCGACCCCGCCGTGCCCTAGCTCCCGCCGCCGCCACCCACCCGCCGCCGCCACCCACCGACCCCGCCGTGCCCTAGCAGCACGCCGCCGCCTTCCTCCCGCGCGTCCGCAATTTCTAGGGTTTCGCCGAGGCTCGCCGTCGACCGCGCCGCCTCGGCCCCTGCCTCCCCGCTCCGCCGATTCAGGACGAGGTGCGTATGTTCTCCCCCCACCACGTTCTGGCCGCCGATTTCCTACCACGCGGCCGCCTTCCTCATATTCATAATTAGTAGCAGTAAGCACAATATATACTGTTTTGGATATATTGTGCTTCATCAATGAAATATACTTTGAATTATGGAGATGGTGGCCATCTAGATTTCAGTTCTGTTGCCAAAACAGTAGCCACCTAGGTCTGGTTATTAGTGGTTCATGTTATTGATGTCGAAGAAAACATGTGCTTTATGTGCATTGAGTGTTTCAATTTCTGATGTATTTCTGTACTGCCTCAATTTCAATTTCTAGCGTGTTTCAATTTCTGCTGTATTTCTTATAATGATTATAGTTACTAGCAGTAAGCTGGAATCTTGTACTGCCTCATATTCATAATTAATGTTCTAGTTTTAAACTCACTCCAGTCGAGTGTTTCTTATAATGTTCTAGTATTTCTTATACTGCCTCAATTTTAATGTTCTAGTATTTCTTATAATGATTATAGTTACTAGCAGTATTTCTTATAATGTCTAACATTTGGGTGGCCCTGTTTATCCTAAATAAGAGAAAAATGTCTTAGTTTTACTTCTAAATATTCAAGTGTTTATCCTAAATAAAGGGCAACCAGCCGAGTGTTCAAGTTAGACATTCTATTTTTCCTTTTACTAGGTATGCTATTTTTCCTTTTACTAGGTATGTGGTTTCTAAATATTCAAGTGCAATATCATGCTACTGCTTAATTATCATGTGCTGATTATATAATTTGTAAATGGTTCACTATTATGATACCATGTGGCTTTGTGTTTATATAACTTGTAAACATAAATGATGATTGTGTGCATGTGTGTGTGATTTATGATACCATGTGGCTTTGTGTTTATGCATTTGGGTAATGATTTAACAAGATGAGAACTACATGTTATCTCTGGAAATACAATATATAGCCCATTTCCTGGTAGTAGCTGCCAATATATGTATGCTTCTATTTATTTCACTTAGTTTATTTGATTTGCACGCTTTCTATTTATTTTATTTGCTTTTGCATTCGTACTAATCGGTTTAATGTTTGTCATTGCAGGCCACAGAAACATGGTAGGAGGCAGCTCAAGCAGCTTGAGAGGTAGAGGGGGCGAGAGGAAAGCAGGGAAAGAGGGAGAGGGGGCATGACGAAGCCCCTCAACGCCGTGATCCAGGCGGCGGAGAGGAGGGAACAGGAGGAAAGAGGCGGAGGATCCCGAGTCGGCGGTTCCTCGAGAGGGACCGAGGGTAGGCCTCCGAGGAGGAAGAGGAGGGGGGTGGGCGAGGAGGGAGGAGACAGAGGGGGGACGAGGGGAGGAGACAGAGGGTGAGGGGGGATGAGGAGAGGAGAGGGTGGAGGAGATGGAGAGGGATGGGTGGGAGGACGAGGTCCCGTCAGCTGATGGCTCTGAGGCTGAGGAGGAGGAGGCTGGTGAGGAGGTGACTAGTGACGTGTACCTGCGAGGTCCGATAGCGCTCCCAAAGAACGTCCCGCTATCACAACGGCCTTTGGTTGAACCAAACGGCTCTACGTAAGATGCACATTCTATCTAATATTTATATTACATTTTGCAACTTAAATCTCTCGACACATTCTAATTAATATTTTTATTTCCTGGTTTTGCAAATAGGTTCAAGAAGCATGAAGATGGAGGGCGCACATGGGGCACGTGTTTGGCTCTCTGATGAAGACCCACTACCCGGGGTTGGTGACACGCCCTAAAACCGGTGATGTCGTGCCCGCTACGCGGTGGGAGGACTACAAGCCTCGTTGTGACACCCCCACGGCTCTAAGTACGAGGCCGTGCTCCACGATTTCTGGGTAAGTCAGCAACCACATTTCGTTTAGCACATCTCATTGAATGAACTAACTTGCGCATTCGTCGTGCTTAATTGCAGGAGTTCTTTAGATGCGAGGAGGGGAAGGAGGCCGAGTGCAGGGATATCCTCATTAAGATGGGCGTCAAGAAGGTGACGGACATGATCTACGAGGCGCGTGTCGCTGCTGTCGTCAGGATCGAGGCGGCCAAGGGGTCGAGATGCACAAGGGACAAAGCTATTTATAAGTACCCCAAGGCTGACGAGTATAATTCGGGTAAGTTTACTTCTTGTTATTCCTTACATACATGCATGGCTAACACTTGAGTTATTCTTCATGCATACTAACCACATACTCGTTTATGTAGGTGAGGCCTAGCTGGTGCGCCTCCCACGCAGAATGCTGGAGGCGGCTGTCGGTTTGGTGGGACTCTGACGAGTGGAAGGCGATTAACGCTAGCGGCAGGGCGAATCGGTTGACCGTGAAGGCTACGCACCACCAGGGTAGCCAGTCCGTGCGTGGGTACGCCAAGATATATGTAAGTGTTTATTTTTCACAAGATCTTTATGCATGCTTGATTAGGCGGAACAAGATATGCTCTTCTAACCATGTCACTTTTAATTGTAGGCGGCTCACAATAAGGTGCCAGAGCCTAACACGTACCAGGCATATTTTTTGGCCAAGCTGGCATCCGCCAAAAAGGCCAAGCCGTTTGATCCCGCTACTCCCATCACCTCTTACAACTTGCCCACCGCCAATCGCAAGAAGAATACGATGATGCGGTAAAGGCGAGGGAGGGGGAGACTTTTGACCCGAGCTCCCGGGATTTGGACCCGGTGCTGGTCATGACGTCAGGAGAAGGACTGAGGCACGGTCGGCCTGCTCTGGAGCCAGCACCTTCCCTCGAGGGATGGAGGGCCTAGCCAGCATGAGGGCTAGGTCTACGAGCTCCAGCCTACAGATCCAGAGGCGGTTAGTTCATTAAAACGATGCATCCTCTAGTTATTTGCATGTTTTCGTTATAACTAATGCAAACCATTTCATTGATCAGGCGATGGAGGAGATGGCAGCACAGAACGCAGCCCTACAGGAGCAGCAGCGGCAGCAGGCCGAGCAGGCGAGGCTGGAGGCCGAGCAGACGAGGAAGGAGATGGAGGCGCTGCGGGCACAGATGGCGGTCTTCGCGGTGAGTTTCATGCGCATAAGATACCAATGGTGCTCTACTGTTTCATTTACTAATATGTAAAATAATATGCAGAATATGTTCCAAGCCAACGGTATGATGGTTCCCAACATGGCACAGTTTCAAGCGATGGTGATTCATTCTCCGAACACTACCATAAGTTCTCATGTTCAAACCTTTTATGTCTTTTTACCATGTCCTTCTAACCGGTGCTAACCATCTAACACTACCATAGGTTGCCTCTGTCGCGGCCTCGAACGGATCGCCCTTGCCCCAGACACCCGGAGCAACAGAAGGAGCAGCAAAAGGAGCAGCAACCACTACTCCGCCTCCTACAGCAGGCCGTCAGGTAGTTAGCTCAAACCCTCGTAGCAAAAGATATGCCTTTGTGTCTTGATAGACGATAGCAATGTTGCAAATAATTATCTATGACATGGAGCAAAAGAAGATAGCTCATGCCTTTGTGTCTTTTACTCATGTTTTAGATGGATTGGAGCTAGGAGCGGATGGTAGCGATGGCATGATGCTCGGAGTTGCATTCTCATTGTTTTGTTGTGCTACAATGATGTAATCGAGCGGCCTTATTTTGTTGTTGTGCTACATTCGGACTCGAGTAGGACACTTTGTGATATTTTTTGTGTGAATTCTGTATATTTGTGGGCAATATGTGATATTTTGTGTATATATATGCTCTATATTGTTCTGAAATTTCTGAAATTTTAAAATGAGGAATTAAGGAAAAATAAAAAACAGGAAAATTTGGTCATCTTTGCCGTGTGCAGCACACAGCAAAGCATAACCAAAAACCTGGAACGCCAGGTGCCAGGATGACAGGCTGACGACACGTGTCCTCTTTGCCGTGTGTTCGCCTAAGCACACGGCAAAGAGGTAAAGCTTTACCGTGTGCCAAAATGAGGCACGACAAAGATTGACAACTGGGACCCGCGCTGTTCGTCGGTGCCGTGGGTTGCACACGGCAAAGACTGACGACGTTGCCGTGAGCTGGCACACGGCAAAGAACAGCCGTCACCGTCCATCGTCGTCAAGGCAATGTGGGTCCCACGTTTCGTCGTTGCCGTGCTCCCGACATCCACACACGGCAAAGAATCCTTTGCCGTGCCATTCTCCCCCGTGTGTGCTTTGCCGTGTGTGACACACGGCAACGTCTTCGCCGTGCGCTTTTGGGTCTTCGCCGTGTGCTTACGGCACACGGAAACGTACGTCACACACGGCAACGTCTTCGCCGTGCGCTTTTGGGTCTTCGCCGTGTGCTTACGGCACACGGCAACATACCGCTCTCCCATAGTGCCCAGCTACCACAACAATCTAGCATGGGCCTGACATTTTGCGCTCAAACATGTCGCCTGCGCGGCTCACTTGACGATTCTTGCCCTGTCGACATCGCTCATCGGACCCGGCACGGCGATGCCGCTGTGCACAGTATGCTGATCGAGCCACCGCTGATTTTGCCACCACCGTTCGCACTATTCGTCCGGTTTGGACTTTGGACATCGAAGCCACGGCGCAGGTTCTTCAGCCGGACCTTGTGTGGACTAGCCAACGGCACGCCGGACGGCCTTAAGTTCAGTTTGTGGCAACCCCTGCACACACGTACGCACTCATGATGCTGGCGCCCATGGCTTCTGTTCTTCAGCTCGATTCTAGTACCCTAGTCCCTCTGTATCGTCTTGGCAGCTTCCTTCATCTTCATCGCTGCTAGAAGCCTCCGCAAGGACGGCGCCGTACGTGGAGGAGCAGCGCCACCTTCGCCTCTGGCGCTGCCCATCATCGGCAACCTGCACCAGCTCGGCCGGGGCCACCACCCGGAAGCTGCAGGCACTCGCCGGCGCCACGGCCCGCTGTTCCTCCTCCGGCTCGGCTCCGTGCCCACGCTCGTGGTCTCCTCGCCCTCGCTCGCCGACGCCGTGCTGAGGACCAGGACCACGTCTTCTGCAGCCGCCCACAGCCGCACACGGCCCGCGGCACGCTGTACGGCTGCCGGGACATCGCCTTCGGCCCCTACGGCGAGCGTGGCGCCAGCTGCGCCGCATCGCCGTCCTGCACCTCCTCAGCGCCAAGCGCGTCGACTCCTTCCGCTCGCTCCGGCAAGAGGAGGCCGCGGGGTTCGTGGAACAGATCCGCGTAGCCAGCGCCCGGGAGGAGCGGGGCGTGGTCAACGTGACGGAGCTCATCATCAGTCTGACCAACACATTCATCTCCCGGGCGGCGTTCGGGAACAGGCTCGGCGGCGTGAAGCCAGGGGTTGTCCGTGACATGATGAAGGAGCTCACTGAGTTGCTCGGGGCGATCGCCGTCAGCGACGTGGTGCCGCGGTGGGCCGGTGGGTGGACTGGGCGACGGGTCTGGACGCGAGGGTGAGGAGGACGGCGGCTGAGCTCGACAGTCTCATCGAGAGATCGCTAGCGGAGCACGAGGCGAGCCGAGGAAACGACGGCGGCGAGGTTGGTGACCTCCTGGACAGTTTGGTCACAATCTTCAAGGATGGTGATCGGGGGTTTAGGCTGGACCGGACTGATGTCAAGGCGCTCATCTTGGTAATTCGATCAAGAACTAGTCTAGGATAACTTATCACCACTAGAAATAGCCAACGTACGTGTTAACACGATCGATCCCTTTTCGTATTGCAGGACATGTTCATAGGAGGCACGGACACGATCTACAAGGCGATCGAATGGACGATGGCCGAGCTTGTTAAGAATCCAAGAGAAATGGAGAAGGTTCAAGCAGAGGTGAGACAAGTGCTGGCGCACAAGGAGGAGTCATAGAGGAAAAGCTGGAGAAGATGAGCCTCCTGCACGCGGCCATGAAGGAAGCACTCCGACTACACCCGCCGATACCACTCATTCCGCACGAGTCAATTCAAGACACCCGGCTGCACGGCTATGACATCCCAGCCAAGACCCGGGTCATGATCAACGCATGGGCGATCGGGAGGGACAATGAGTGGTGGGAGGACGCCGAGGAGTTCCGGCCGGAGAGGTTCATGGATACGAGCATTGACTACAGCGGCAAGGACCCCGGTACATACCATTCGGCGCGGGTAGAAGGGGATGCCCCGGTTTCGTCTTTGGGACGCGCCTCGCGGAGCTCACGCTGGCCAACATGATGTACCATTTTGACTGGGAGCTGCCGAGGGGCCAGGACCTGGAATCGTTTGAGGTCGTTCAGTCCAGCGGCTTCGCGCCTGCCCTGAAGTCCGCTTTGATCCTTGCCGCAACACCTATGTAAAAGATGGAGTAATCCTACGGAACAAAATTACAGAGGAGTCTTTGGGGATTAGAGGGAGAAAATCCGGTTTTGGGTCTAGTTTTTTCTTTGCGATGTACGCCCGTAGGCATACATTATTTGTATTGATAATTGTATGGATACAAGTTGAGACGAATACAAATAATAGAAAAGTAGGAGAATACAAGCGATTGTACTCCTGCATACCGCCATCGCCGCAACTATCAAGCACACACATCCTTCGCCGTCGCCGGAGAAGAAGGGCACCAGAAGTTGGTCCACATCTTGAAACCCCTTGACATGAGTCGTTAATGAGCCGCGGTAGCCACAGCCCATAAGGCTGGATCTAGCCCGATAAAAAATATTGGGCGAGGAGCCCTCCGAGCCTCTTCAACGCCGGATCCGGGGCCAACGCCAACCCACACTTCATCAGGCGGCGAATGCTCCACCGTCTTCCACAGATCTTCAGCAGTCAAAACCACCGCACTACAAGAGCAACCCATATCTTCGCCGCCACGCCAAGACGCAGTGGTAGATCCAAATTGATCCAACAGCTTGGATCCACAAGCCTTTCGTCGGCGCCAACAACACCTCCGACGAGCAGGATCATGGGCCGAGATAACATTATTCCTACTAGCATTATCAGCATCCACCCCCACCATGACGTTGACGGAGAAAACTCGAAAACCTGCAAAAACTCTTTAGTATTGCCGGAAAAAAGATGCTATACCAAACATGATGTAATTACTATGCCAAAACATGATGCATAGGTTTTTTTTTTTTAATCTCACGGGAAGCTTAGGTGTTTCTTTTTTGTACGAACTTGATGTTGCAAGTTTTTTTTTTTTAGGGATAGATGTTGCAATTATATATTTTTTAGAACCAGATGTTGGAATTATCTTTTTTTTTTAGATTAAGATGTTGGAATTATCTGGTAATCGATTTGGTTGCTACGAATTATGGGCTCGCTGGGCTTAAATTGTCAGACCGGCTAGACTTGAATGGGCCATGTCCGGACAGGCCTTGGAAGACGAGCGTCGCCACTCGCGACTCATTTCATCCGGGTCGATTTGTCTCAAAAAAGGAAAAAAAAAACAAACTTCATCAGGGTCGATCCCCCATCGTCCTCTGCTGTTCCCAAACCTACCGACGGGAATCGAAACATGGAAGGCCGCCGGCGGCCGCCGGCAGCGATGGCGAACCCCGTGTGCAAGGTGCTGGAAGACGATGACCTCCTCATCGAGATCCTACTGCTCGTCGGCTTCCCCACCACCCTCGTCCGCGCCGCCGCCGTGTGCAGGCGCTGGCTCCACCGCGTCTCTGACCCGGCCTTCCTCCGACGCTTCCGCGAGCTCCAACCGCCACGCCTTCTCGGCTTCTACACCGCCGCCGCACTCCCGTGCTTCATCCCAATGCTTCCCCAGCCGCCGGAGCTCGCCGCCGTCATTGGCCGTGCGAGCCGCAGCGTGGAGAAGTATCGATGCATGAAGGGCCGCATCAAGGACTGCCGGAACGGCAGCGTCTTCCTCCACTTGCCATTGTCCAAGGCCCCCAAAGTTGGAGTGCAGAGCGCGCTGTTTCCGGAGAGGCACCTGGCCGTCCTCCCGCCGTTTCCGCCCGGCGATTTCGGCGAAGTGCACTCCAGAGAAGATGACGAGGAAGGCGGCCACATGTCTTACCTGTATGTGCTGTCAACGGTTGAGGTGTATATGTTGCGAGATGGTGTCTGGAGCATGAATGCCTGGGCCACAGATCTCCCTCGTCGCAGGTCAAATATTAAAGCCGCGCTTGTCGATGATAAACTATATATGGCGGCCGGCGTGAGGGACATTATCATCTTGGATCTAATGACCTCGAGTTTCTATACAATTCAGCTACCACAAGGGATGGAGTATGGCTGGAAAGACACCATGTTGTCACGGGCCGATGATCCTTCTGGCATATATCTCATCCAAGCGAAGGAGCTTGAGATTCAAATCTGGCTCTACAAGGGGGACAACTGGTTGCTGGTGGACACCATCTATTTGCATGACATGTGTGCTAACTTGAGGATGTCAGATTGCACGGTTGGACAGATAAAGCATGTGGGGGATAACGCTGAGTTTATGTTCTTCCAGATGGGTCGAAGCATACTCTATCTAGATATCAAGTGCAGGACACCGCGTAGAGTGTATGAGATGACAGATAGTGAGCACAGTTGTGGTTGCTATGTTTATCCGTTAAAGATGACCTGGCCCCCGGCATTCCCTGTGTTTCAAGATTGATCGTGCAAGGTTGCCTTCGGGCGTTTAGATGATCTGCATATCAGCATATATATTGATTGGTTGAGGTTACAAAGATATGCAATGTGCATCGTGCTAATCTCTTTTTTGTTTTGCTGCTTTGTTTCTGCCATGTGATTTAAATCTGAAATTTGTACTATAACTATAATCGATCTGTTATAGAAAGAATTTGTATTTCTGCATTTGTTATGGTTTTACACTTGCCATCGTAGCAATCAGGATGAAGTTCAGAGTTGTTTGCCAGAAGTTGTACGGTTACATAAGTATGATCACAGAGAGATCGCATCCATGTCTTCTCTGCCAGATCCTCTGGACACCAAGAGGCGTCCTAAGTTTACACTGAAAGATGGGATGCGGTACGTAGATGTTTCAGTGTGTTTTCTTGAGCCCTGATTTCATTCAGATATGTGAAGAACAAGATCAGCAACCAGTACAAGGCTAAGATCGGCGCCGATTTCCTCTCCAAGGAGGCGCACTTCGAGGACTGGCTCTTCTTCTCTCTGCAAGTAAGAATTTATTGCTGCCGTGTGAGGCTCTCCTTTGATTTATTAGTAGTTCGCAGTCCATTGTTTCCTTGTGCAGATCAATATACATTTTGTGTTGCATGACTGTTGCAAATCGTGCATGATTTGCAGGTTTGTTTGGTTTAGGTGGGTTTTTTTCACCTGTCAATGTTGTTGGTTTTGATTGCTTCTTAGGTAGATGAGTGCACTGGAGTTAATTTGTGAGATAGGGATCTGACAGTATTAGAGTGATAACCAGTAGCATTTAGATGGAGAAGAGTATATAGTGGTGTTTTTTTCCTTTAAATCTTTGTCATTTCTGGCATTTTGGATTTGTCATTCAAAGGTAAAGAGAATAACTTATAATAGCAGAGTGATGAGCTTGAGAGATAATAAAATGAGATGTGCCAGAATGCTTACAAAAATGGCAGGTGAACCAGAGGTGTTGAGTGAAACTAGATGGCTTACAAAAATGGCAGACGGAGAAGGGGTGTACATCAGTATCATGTTTAGCACATCTATCCCACAGTTAAATCTTTTTCAAACATATCATGGATCTATGAAGTACCTTCTGTGGGAGTTCACTTCTTGGAGTAAAACCTCAGAAATTTAGCCTTTCCATTTGATTGGCCGAAGTTCTTGGTTAAGTCTCATTTTCCGCTTGATTGGCCAAAGTCTGTGGTTGTCGTGTTCCTTCATTGATGGTTCTTAAATTGGGAGTTAACTGTGGTGCTGGATGAAATGTTCAGTTATTGTGGCATGCCGAATTTCCTTTTAAAGCCACTGAATTCAGATCTGCTAATCAATATTCACTTATTCAGATGATATTAGTGCACTGTTTCAGATATTGTTCTTGGCATGACTGCAAGGCGAAACCAGATAGTGTGCAACAGATTTGGTGCAGGGAATAGAGTAGAAATGCACGGTAGAGTGTCTTCTGAAGTCTGAACTAAGGAAGTTTTCATGTCAAACAAGGAACATACGCTTTTCCTTTTTGCTGTACCAGATAAATTTATATCCCCTTCCATTGTATATGGTTGTGGAATGGATGCAAACTAAAAATATTACCATTTTCTAAATAAAAAATTGTGTAGTTTTCTGTCAACAATGTGACAAGGAGATCGTGCAGTAAATTTGTCTCTGGTACATCCACTTGCAGAATATTTCACTTGAAAGTGCTAATTGGCATGGGTATACAAATGAAATGTAGCATTAGTGATATCTATGTGGTCTAAGAAAGATGAATGATAGTGAGTGAATTGTTATTTGTAGTCACAGCTAATGCCAATAGCTATGTGGTCTAAGAAAGATGAATGGGTATACAAATCCTGTAGCGACTAATATAAGGATTTGAGTCCACTCCTGCGACTAATTTTACATTCTTATATTTCTACTTTACATGACAAGACACAATGTCACGCAGTACAACAAGGGAAGCTGCCTCCCTCTAAACAGAGACCGTCTTTGGCTTCGCTCCCATCTTCTTCCACGACACGCTGGGCATGATCTGTGCAGTGTCAACCCTGTCCTTGTACTGGACGGCGAAGTTGAGCAGCGAGTCGAGGAGCGAATCCGAGAGCAGGTGGGGCACCAGCCCGAGCTCGGAGAGCTTGGAGTGCTTGGCGTTGTAGTAGTGCTCCTCCGCTTCGACACGCGGGTTGGGCACCGACTTGGTCTGCACGTCCAGCCCGAGCTTCACCCCTGCCGCTGTGACCAGCTTGGCTAGCTCGTTGACGGAGAACTGCTCGGTGAACTGGTTGAAGACTCTGAACTCGCCTGGTTTAGCCGGTTGGCAATTGCTAGCTCAACACATTGCACCGTATCCCTGATGTCCAGGTATCCACGGGTCTGGAGAATGGTACAAGAACTTCCATCAGCACATCGTATGTCGGATGATGATGGCCTAAAAAGTTACTTGGATCATGACTAGAAATACAGGATCTAGTTGAAACCTGAACCAAATTACAGTTGTTAATAGTCATGAAATGATTCCTTTTGCAGGTGAATAGTGTTTGAAACTGGAAGAAGAAACAGCACTTCCGTGTTTCAACTGTGTGGTTGACCAACTTAGAATACTAAGAAGGAAACCCCAAAGCTTGGCCACAGGTTAGAAAAAACAGTGACCAGCCAACACAGTAATAGATGTCACGACATAACTGTGACGGTTACGTGTTGGAGCAGTATGTTCATCAGAAAATAAAATTGTATAGTATGTGCACAGGTCCAATTTCCGTACTCACAATAATCTACAAAACGTACATGATCACTCCCAAATTTCCGAGTTTGTGTAAGTTATGAGGAAATGTAGATGGTGGTGATTAGCTCTGACATCCTGACTTCAAGAGGCTCCAAGTTAACAAAAGCTACTTCACTGAAATTTTAAATTCCAAAATATAAAACGTACATTGAATACTAAGAGTTCTAGTTTAAAGTATAGCACTGAACCACATGAAGTAAGTGTGAAAGGAGAACTTTATACCGAAATGTACGTAAAGAGCAAGGCAAACGTCAAATGGGAAATTCCCCATACTTCACTACTGAGGCAGACATCACAGACATACTGACCACCTTTTCCGTAAACTGTAAGCGGGTGACCTACAGCAGCCTGAACACAGAACCTATTCAGTGCTGTGCCAAAGATCCCATCATAGTCCAACCTATTGGATAGCTCTTCATGCATAGCAGTTTCATCTGTTCTGACTCCATAGACAACGCCTTGGTTAAGATCTGTGGCCCTTATACCCCAAGCCTTGCAAGTAAATGCTATGTTGTGAGAGTCATGCACTTTACTTAGATGATAGAAGGAGCTTGCTTGCTTTGGGTAAGGTAAGGTGTCGGTTCTTCATTGTGAGTAATAGTGAGGAATCCCTCTTCGATGTCAATATTTGGAGTTCCATACTCGCCCATAGTTCCTAGTTTAACTAAATGGCACTCCTCACTAAACTCCTTCATGGCAAACAAGACGTTAAGTGTTCCAACAACATTGTTGTGCTGCGTGTATACTGCCCTTGAACGATCAATCATAGAATAAGGTGCCGACCTTTGTTCACCAAAATGGACAGCAGAATCTGGCTCAAAAGACTTGAAGGCTTCTGAAAGAAACTCAAAGTCGCATATATCACCAATGAAGAGCTGAATTGTCTTGCCCGTAAGAGATTTCCATCGGCGAATACGGTTTTGGATAGAAGCTATGGGAGTAAGTGAATCAAGGCCAAGTTGATGGTCAAAATGGCGTCGAACAAGATTATCAACAATCGCAACCTCATAACCTTTGTTTGAGAGATGAAGAGCAGTTGCCCAGCCACAGTATCCATCGCCACCAATAACCATAACTTTTTTGGGTTTCGAGGACGAATTCCAGATGCTTGCTGACTACCAGTAAGAGGTGTTTGTTTTATATCAGTCTGTCCTTGTACAGCAGCACTAGCACAAGCAACAAATAACTTCTTTGATCTCTTGGAACATAATCTGATGTTCAGACTTGAAGTTGATGATTTTGTATTTTGGAAAGGGATGACATTGTGGCCATAACTAGGTGAGTTGGAATGTGTCTTAACAGCAGGAGCTAGGCTGAAACCACAGCTAGTGACCAAATTCGCCATTCTCTTCCACTATACTAATGCAGATAGCCTAAAAAAGCAAAGCATTTAGCTATCAGTAATTAAAAAATTTAAAAGGCAATGTAGTACAATATATAAATTCGTTCCAACTGGCAATAGCATGAAGAACATAACATGATAAAGTAATAAGGGAAAGGCAACACAGATAATTAATCAGATTGCTAAAATCGACGTGTAAACATAAGCCATCGCTAACTGGTATCTGGTGCTGTATCTTGACGAGAAAATGATATTCAGGTCAGGAAAAGAAATTAGTCAATTTGTTGTCGTCTTCTAGATTTTGCATATCTCATGAAAGCCAGCAGCTCTGGATCTTCTAGATAATCCTACTTCAGCCATTCATATTATACCATAAATCTTCAATATGAATCGATGCAACCTAGCAAACATCTCCATTTCAAATAGTAAAGGTTCCATGCCATGTATGGAGTTAGTTGACACTTACAGTATTTCTTCCCCCAACGTTGCATAACCCTACAGAGCTAACACCTGCAAGCTTCCTGTACTCCCCAATAGAACGTGTAAGAGATAGGACGACCGGGAACAAAATCGAGTTCTCACCGAAATTGCTCGAAGAATCGGCCGCCGGCCTTCTCGGGACCTGCTCCGTCGGCGGTGCGAGAGACCGGGAGGAAGGAGCGAGGGTTCAGGTAGAGTAGGATTTGGAGACGAGGGCAGGAGGGGTGGGAGCGAAAGTAGGATTTGGATCAGGGGGAGGGGCGCGCGCGTGGGATATTCGGGCGGAAGGATTCGGATCGGCTGTGACCAGCCCGCTCCGGCAGACGACACTGGCTCCCACGAGACCTTATCCTGGCCGCTCGGACGCGGTCGACAAGAGCATCTCCACACGCACCGAAAGACCCTCCGATCTAAGGATGTAAGTGGGACGGGACAGCCCGCCACGCCCGCCTCCCATCCTACCAGGAAATCCCCCTTGTCCCAATTGTTAAATCCCACTTAACCTCCATGGGATTAGCGCTTCAATCGTTCTGATTGCACATGCTAATTTGGTTAGCATGCAAATCCGGTAACCATGGGATCCGCCATTCCCACCTCGTATAATCCCGCTTCGCCGATAATCCCAACAGAAAAAACAGGCGGGAGACGTACATCCCATTTCCGCGCCACTTGCATCGTTGCTCCGATCCGTGCTCGGAACCTCGGACACAAATCGATCTCAACGGCTGCATTCGTCGTTCCGGACCACCCGGAAAATTGTCATGCGCTTATCCAACAAAGGCGGAAAAAACGCTGCGCGCGGGGGTATTGCGCGCGCTCCAGCAGACGCGCGAAAGTCCCGCGCGCTGGCCAAAACGGTGCGTGCGGCGCTATATATCGCGCCCCGCGTCCAGCGCGCTGAGCAGTCACGAGCCCTCCAACCGCTCTCTTTCCTCTCCCGCGCGCACTGAAAAAAATCCCCCACCGCTTCCGCCGCCGTCGCCACCATGCATCCGCGCCTAGGAGCCTCTCCGGCTACCGCGACGTTCGGGCGCGGCCGAGCGGCACCTACTACGCGGAGATCCGCTCCGGTGAGGAACGGATTTCCCTCGGCACCTACGAGACGGCACACGAGGCCGCCCGCGCCTACGACGCGGCGGCGTGGCGCATCGGCCGGCCCCCGCGCGAGATGAACTTCACCGACGCACGCAACGCGCAGCAGGCGTAGGACCTGGCGTCGTCGCCGCGCCTCGTCACCGACGAAGACCGGCGCCTCCACCGCCGGACCCAGGCCCGCCTCCTCGTCGCGGAGAGGGACGAGCTCGTCGTGGCGCAGTGGCGTGCGCGCCACCCGAAAGAAGTCGCCGCCGAGGCGGAGAGGAGGGCGGAGCGCGCGGAGGAGAGGGCCCAGAAGCGGGCGCGCAAGGCCGAGGCGGAGGAGCAGCTGTACGGCCGCACCACCTGGGGCGAGGAAGATCCCAGGTGGGATGAAATGTGGACTGACATCGACGACACGTCGTCCTCCTCCGACGATGAGTAGACTAGATAGGCATCGTTTTAGTTTATCGTGTGTTCGTCACATCAATGAAATTTCTATTTTTAATCTATTTTGTTTTTTATCTTGTTTTCGTTTGCAAGACGCAAATACATGTTTGCGGCACGCTATTTTAGCGCACTGGAAAACCTGCTACCCTGCGCGCAAAAAAATAGCGCGTCTGAAAAAGCTGAACACCGCCCCAGCGCGCGAAATCACTATTTTGGCGCGGTAAAAAGAATTAGCGCACCGAGGCATACCGCGCGCATGTTGGAGATGCTCTTATTGCCGAATTTTGGGGCCGGATCGATGATACCCTTCACATATGATTCTGATAGTTGGACTCACATGCCAGTGACTCCGGTGGTAAGATATACATTCTTGGACGTCAAATTTTTCTCCCTTTCCACATTGTTGTATGTCGACCATCAAAACCTCACAAATTCTACCTCCTGGTCACCGCTGCCACAAATCTCTCCTTAACGCCGCCTATGTCCCCCCAACCCTCTCGTGCCCCCTCCTCGCTGTAAGGCGACGCCACAGGTCGACATGAAGATGGAGCTCACACTGCGGGAGCAAGCATTCGCGCAACAGAAAACGACCGAAAGGCGCGACGACGATGAGCTGGCATGCGGAAACGCCAAAAGGAAAGGAAGAGCCAATGCCTCCGACTGGAACCGGTAGTAACTGATTTTATCCAAGGGAGCATCACTGCCACTGTCGGCAGGAGCTTCTCGTTGTCTTACCTAAAGTACTACCGCGAGGACAATAGCGTCGTTCAGCGGACGCATTTCTCCTCCCCCGATACGGTTGGGAACGAGACCATCGACCCGAACGTGGTTTTCTTGACGGTTGTGCCCGTGCTCATGCCCGGGAGCTGCGAGGACAAGTCCTTGACCTCAACCAGGAGGCTCTCTACAGCGACTCATCGGCGCTACAACAAACGACACTCATTGGGGCCCATACAAGAGGCGTGCAACAAATTCTACGGATGATATGATCAAATTTTGAGTTACAAAGCTAGAAGCACCAATAGAGCAAAAAAAAAAGTTGGAGACCTTCTTTGAGGTGCAAAGATAGAAGCTTAAGATCATGTCCACCGACACGGAACGAAGGCAAAGTAAAGAGCAGCGGAAGTTCATGTACACCGACACAAGCAACATGGAGCAAGATCGGCCGGCTTGGTTTGATCAGAATAGAAGCGCGTCATGGAGAAGAAAGATTGATTTTATGCATTTTGGTGGCAATTGATGATGTATTGTGATGTGGTTGGACGGTGACATTTTGGTGGCTGGATTTAGTGGCCACCATGATTTTTTATGGCTGGGACTTTGATTTGTTGCCTACATTGTGAGTTATTCGTGTGTTTTTCTTTTAGACAATATTAGTCAAATTTTGGAAATGTGCAAAAATAAATAAGACCTTCCTTTTGGGGGACATGTGTCCGGACGCCCGATAACAAATACTCCGTACGATTTTGCGCATGCCGGAAACTATTTCACCGACACCGGTGTCCGGTGGTCGGTGGAGACCATCTAGTAGAAACACTTAAGACAATCCGCCCGCTAAGAGCTTGTTTGTCTTTACAAATATTATAATTCCGACGCGATCTAGCCACCACACAATTGCATTTTTATGATTCGACACATTATTTCTCCTTGTGGTAAGCTAGTACGTACTAGTTGTGGAAACACTTGTGACGGTCCACCGGTCACAGCTTGTTTGTCTTGGCAAGGTACACCACAGCGGCGGAGGTGGCCACCGGGATGATGATGTCGTCGGAGAAGGACCTGAGGCCCGGGACGACCTTCTTGGCGAGGAGCGCGCACACCGGGGTGCCGAAGAGGACCACGAGCACGTCCATGGCGGCCTTGCCGGCGGTGAAGCTGTCCACCGAAAGGATAATTCCGTGATCTTTATGAACTCCGTCCTGGTCAGGTTTGCTGTGCCGCTGGGGTGAACAGCCTGCAAGAGATGGGATACCATATCAGTTCTCCTTCATTCCTACTACATCTTTTTCGACATGCTTGTGCAAACACGGCATTTGATCAAGGTGAGCAGCATTGTGATGCATTGCATGTCCTCGTTGTCAGGGCATCTAATTCAAATTTGTAGCCATTTCGAAAAGATTTGAAACGAAAGAAAGATGTCAGGCTCTGTTGAGAAGCTATGCCGAAGAAAGATGAGGAACTTCCTTTGTTCTAAAAAGGGTATGTCTGACCTTGTACGCATCCTCAAGTTTCTTTTTCGATGGCATCTTGTACTGCATCTGCCCCCGTTCTTCACAAAACATTCTGAAGAAGAGTGCAAGTAACAGAGAGAGATTAGTATATTAGGTAATTTATTTGAAACACCATTGCTGAAGCCGAAGATATAGTTTTTCTTAGGGGAGAGGTAAAGATCCAGTTTTCTGCATTTTTTCGATAAAGGGCATTTCATTACTTAAAAGTAATTAAGCATTACACCCGGGCCAGTTTTTTTTGCATATACTACTTGAACTTGTGAATGAGGAACACTTGGGCATTGCCGCATTGACGGCATGCTTCGAATCTGACCCAGATAATCTGGCTGTTTATACTCATGGATGCACGTTTATCCTTAGGAATTACATGAGAATTCAAGAATTTATGCAATAATTCAACTATAATAGAGAATTTTATGTATCTCTCTCAGAAATAAACATCTTTTAGGCTGTAAAAACCAAGATAAAATGACACTGGATAGTGTGGTTCTCTATGTGAGATGAAAGCTTACTCGATGAGTTCGTATATGGCGTGGTAGAATTCGTCGAAGGTTGTGGCGGTCTGGACTTTACTCTCGTAGTGTTTTCCCATAAAGCTGATGAGCTCCTGGGCCTCATTACGTTTGGGCACAACCTTCCCCTCATTATCGGTCTTTTGCGTCGCTTGGTCGGCAGCTGACCAAAAACATCACCCATCATGTTAACATCTCTGTCCATGATTCTGGACTTCACTTGACCCACGAATTTCGACAGCAAAACAGCTCATTTTCAAGAAAGAGTCTAGGCATGTGGTGCGATCTTGCGATGCAACAATGGATACAAACCAATGTAACAAATTTTGAAAAGGTGAGTTGCCCAAGATTGTCCTGGGCAGGAGCAAGATTGTAAAACCGGTAGTGCTCGTCGTACCTTGCTTCGCCTTGGCGACGACCTGACCCATCGATCCTCGTCGACGTAGATGGCTGGGTTGGTTATCTGCGGTGATGAGAAGGAAGAAAGAAGGTTTTGTGTGCACATGCAAGCACGGGGGCATGGGTGGCATATATGTGTGAGGCGTTGCTCCACCGGTGTTCCTTGTGTGAGGCCAAGGCAACGGCTTTGCTCCTACAGAAAGCAAAGCTAGGACCTAGGCATCAACGAAAGGGTCCAGCAGCAGTAGTTGCTTGCGTTTCCTTCTGATGAGAAGATTGGATTCTCAGGCGTGCGACACATTGAAAAGATAAGAATATTAATGCTAGAATGGAACTTCCACCTCATTTTGGAATGTACTAGGATTTGCTCAAGGAACTCCACGCCTTGTGTAAGTGTGGGTGAATGGCCGTTCCAGTGCCTTTTCTGGAACCAGGAGATTATACAGCAATTACATAGAATGCATTTCAATTTCCGCAGCAGGAAAACATTCCAGTGTTTGAATAGGAGCCTGGAGTTACAAACACATCATCCAACAAACTATAATGCTAGATTCAACACGTGATCAGAAAAGCGTTCTAAGAGGTCTTCATCAAATCGCAAAGGAAAAAGTGAAGAAACGAAGACTGAATGAACATGTATATTTAAAAATGATGACAATCAACAATATTTGAACAGTACCAAGATTAAAAAATGATATACTTTTCAATAATAATGATACAGGCTCACAAAATTACTATGCTATACAGACAAAGTGAACTAACTAATGGACTTGCCCTATATTACCTCCTCATTCATGCCCTATTACTGATCTCCTCAAACCAGCCATTTTTGTTGCAGAAGTGAATTCTAAAGACAAACTACATGAGTAAGGGTAGTCCAGAGCGCATGATATACAAAGTCTTGTGCATGGATATGGTATTCCAGTGTTGCATTCCATGTGGTGGATGGATGGAAAATCATCCAAATTTGGTTCGGCAGTCACTGCGGTCAAACACCAGCTACAAAATTCTGATGCTGTAGCAAGGAGAAATGTACTTTAGCCTTAGCAGCTTGCTCATACTTTACCAAGTGGTGACTCGTCACTGTGTTCATCCACCAGCCAGAGTTTATGATCACGGAAGCGTTTTATCTTCTTCTCAAACCCTGTTATGTAGTTGTTATGTATAATGACATGTTTGCCCTTCGTCTCCTTGACCCATGTTTTATTCTTGAAATATAGACCTCCAGTAGGAAAAGCAGACTGGGGTAGTAGATACACATCCACCTGCAAGCGTTTTTATATTAATATTTTTAGAAAGGATGTTATCTGTTGAGGAGGCAACGATCAAGGAAAAATATTAAAAGGGCAGCCCCGGTGCAGTAGCTCCCGCTTGCGCAGGGTCCGGGGAAGGGTCCGACCTCTTTGAGTCTTTAGTACGCAGCCTTTCCCTGCATTTCTGCAAGAGGCTGTTTCCAGGACTTGAACCCGTGACCTCATGGTCACAAGGCAGCAGCTTTTACCGCTGCGCCAAGGCTCCCGATCAAGGAAAAATATTCCCAAAAAAAAAAGAATAAACCCTTTGTAGTGTACCATGCATTTGTTTCCATCCATAAAAGACCTCCAGAAGATACGAGCAGAATGTGCGCTAAGCACTTAAACGCAACAAGGATATTGATAAACCCTGGTAAATTCTTTTAATATGGCATAGTACTAGTGATCAAAGAAAGACCTAGTATTACCAAAGAAAAATCTGACGAAAAAGAAGTGTGTAACGTGACACATGGGGACGGGGGGGAGGGCAATCCACCCAATCCAAACGTGGATCGGCTCCACTAGCGTGTGGCTTCCCGGACATCCAAACAAGCCATCGGATCACAGAGAATGAGTAGTCCGCAATGACTGGGTGATTTTTTGTTTCATTACACTTAAATATGATACTATATTTATAGACAGTTTGGAAACAGATATGAGATAGCAGTTCTGAACTTCCTTTTACGTACTTCCTTGGGAAGGTTTATTACTACACAAGTACACATTAAATACTGCAAAGCTTAGTACAACCACTGCATGCCTATTAAAGTCAAATTAAACTTAAAGACAACAACTTAGAAGCTAAAAATAATATCATGCTGAATTAGTAACTCCAGTCCAGCATAATGTGGTATTGTTTCATTCAAAATAACACTACTAACTCGAAGTACCATTCAAGAAAGCCAATTGGAGTTTGGGGTTCGCTATATCATGCCATAGCTACCGAAGCCTTTCATGCCACTGTAGCAGGCCATAGCTACCGATACTGTGTCCTACTAGCTATGCCGCATTGTTACAGTGCTACTGAAATCTGCAATATATATACCACGGAATGAATGGATTTTATAGAGTGTACAGATGGAGATAGAGACGATGAAAATGGAGATCAAGCAAAGTGGAATAATTTTGAAGAGGAAGTATCTTAACCCAAAGATTAACTTCAACTACTCTATCATGCAGAGATAGACCTTTACACAATTACACTACTAGTAAATGTCTATCTTGCTCATAATTTCAAAGTTTTTCATGATGTAGTTACCATTTTTCTTGTACTCATAGTTGATTAACAAATTGTGAGTGTTAAAACACAATTGTCCTTCAAACTTTCCGTATGCAAAACAAGCATTTACATACGCCAAAACTGATATCAGCATTCGAGTTAATTGGTTCTTCAACTGACCTAGACTACAAAGCATACATCAATACTAATTCACATTTTAAGCAGGCCTGAACCCATTGACCAGTTAACCCACTGCCGCCCGTTTGTTCAAGCAAAGAAACAGATGCATACACTCAGTTCAACCAAATGCAACATAAAGAAAGTTCGATAGTTGTACGCCACAAGAAATACATAGGTGCATCTAACCTGTCCGGTAGTCTTTAGCAAAGCCCAGTTGAATGCTGGCTGATCATTTGATTTCACTTTCTTGGACCAGGGCTGCTCCTTGAGCTCCTCGATCCACTTCCTCAACAACATCTTTGCACCTTCTGTTGGCTGCAGGAAGATCATACAGCTGCAAATGTACGGCCGGCCCTTCTTACCTGGCGGCGGCAGCGCATGTGAATGATCTAGTGGCTTCACCTGCACCGAGAATCCCCACATCATCAGATAAATCTTCCAACAGCCGCAATGACAAAGAAAACACTGATACGTACATCAGTCATATCATCCATGAAGTACACGTCATGACCGCCGACGAGATACGGAAACGGGTCGGCAAGCCACACCATGTCGACGTCGTTGTACATGACAGCGTACCCCAGCTCAAGAATCTGCAGCAGGTGCCGCGGCCGCCGCGAGGTGAAGTTAAGAAGCCCTGCACACATTGATACATGGCGCAGGCGAGAAGTCACGCTTATGGACATTTCATCGAACAGCTCGGGGTTAAAGCTAAAAATTTCCCCTCACCTGGGATCCGAACTTGTGAGCGGCCTGGGCGTCGGGCGCGGGGGGCACGAGGACGGCGTGGCCGGGCCATGCGGCATTGATGCGGTCGAGGGTCTCGTAGTCCTCGGCGATGACGAGCACCTGGTCAGCGCGGCCGGCGCGGCGGACGCTGATGAGCCAGTTGGAGAGGAAGGGGAGGTAGGGCCCCGAGACGGCGGCGAGGATGATGGTGCCGTTTCCGGCCGCGGCGGCGAAGGCTGCGGCGTCTTGGAGCGTGTAGGAGCGCCACGGGGTGGCCGGGGCGGAGTGGCGGGGCGGCCCCCAGGGGAAGAGGAGGGCGAGGAGGGAGGAGCGCGAGGAGGGAGAAGAGGTAGGGGAGCGTGAGGAGGGGGAAGGGCCGGGAAGGAGGGCCTGCGTTGGCCGGGGCGGTGGAGAAGGGGAGGGAGTCGGCGCCCAGCGGCTTCTGGTGCGGCCGCTGGTGGAGCGACATTGCCAGAGATCGGGGTTTCCGGAGATGGGAGACACTGGGAGGAGAGTGTGTGAGAAGACTGAAGAGGGAAAGCCTCCGTGGGTTTGATCCCGAATTCCCGATCGCGGCTGCAGACGGTGCCGACTGCCGACTGGGTTAGGTCTCTAATCTATTGGCCCCATTACCCGCAAACCCGTGCAAAATTCATGCTTACAGTAACGTGTTAAAATGCGAAAGGCTTTCATAGTTTCATTCGACCGTGCGAGCGCTCGCACGCTTCCTTGCGTGCAGCAGCGATCTATTCCTTTTACTAATCTCTCGCATGCACATGCATATAGGACCATCGGTCCATTCCCTTTTGTCCGGTAGTTTGCTAATCTCCCGCATGCACATGCATATATGGGACCACGGGTCCATTTCTTTTTCTTGTGAGCTTCCTACTTTTGCTAATCCCCGCATGCACATGCATGGATGGGACCACCGGTCCTCTTTTTTTTTTCTAGTTTGCTAATAAAGAAATATATTTTAAATCCGCAAGCAATTTTCGAACTTGTTAAACTTTTTGAAATTAGGAACACTGAAGCCGCTACTATTCCCTTTACGCACTAAAAACAAAAATATCCGAGTTTTTGTTTGAAAAAAATACCTAGTATAATTTTTCTATTCCCTTTACGCGCTAAAAAATATTCGATTTTTGCCTACAAAAATAGCTAGTATATTTTTTTCAATTCCCTTTTTGGGACTGTGGTTTTTAGGGTAAATGAAAATGGGTGGAGAATATGAAAAGTCCACTTCCTACTAGTACAAAAAATTATAATAGAAAAGAACTACCACTTCCTACTAGTATAAAATGCATTTTGATTAAAATAGACCCCAGATGAACGCCAATAATATATAAGACAAATAAAATACAACGACGAAATGATAACTATGATGGCTATTATAGGAACATAATAGAAATCGGACATAGTTAGAGCATCTCTACCAGATCCCGGATAAGCCCCTAACATGGAAAATTCTGGCCGATATGCGGGATGTGTCGTTTTTTACTGCCCGAACAGATACCGCATATCTCAGGGCCAAGCGGTACCGGGGGTGTTTAGGGTTTGACCCCGGATCCCTCTGACATGTTTCCTCCCCCTCCGCCGCTAAGTGTAGTTAACTCCAGCGATTAATTACTCACGTTCCGAAGCAGAGTCCCTCCCTACTCGTAACGGCAGATCGATGGTCGTCTCCTCTATGCGCCGCAGTGGCGAGCGCGGGGGGTGGCGGAGGCCGCGGGCCCCCGGGCGAGGATGAGGAGAGGCGTCGCCGCCACTCGAAGGGAGCAGCCAAGTGTGGCCTGCTTTGAGGGCGTCGGTGGGCCGGGATCGTCCAAGCTACCACGTCGCGCCACTGCCCCACTCCTCGTACGATGCAGAGGCGGGTAACTCCCGTCATTGGAGGAGGATGTCGGAGGACGAGTACGAGCTGTCTCCGATGCCGGAGGGGATTTATGACGAAGTTATCAAGGTGTTGCGGAGTAGTTATCAAGGTGGTTATAATGTAGTTACCAATGTACCGAATAGTGACCACCATCTTTGCGATGATGTTACCAGAAGTTACTAACATAATTACCAAGGAGCTGACTAAAAACTTACCACGTTTTTAACGATGAAGTTACCAAGGTGTTGCTGAGTAGTTACCAATGTACCGAATAGTTACCATGATGTTTTGCGATGATGTTACCAAGGTGTTGCTAACATAATTACCAAGAGGCTGACTAAAACTTGCCACATTTTAAGTACTAAAGTTACCGAGGTGTTACTGAGTAGATATCAAGGTGTAGATAATACATTTACCTAGGGGTGTGATAATGTTGTTACCAAGATACTGAATAGTTACCACCACGTTTGCGATGATGTTACCAATGTGTTTCCAACGATAAAGTTACCAAGGTGTTGTTGAGTAGTTACCAATGTACCGAGTAGTTACACGATGTTTGCGATGATGTTATCAAGGTGTAGCTAACACAGTTACCAAGGGGTCGACTGAAAACTTAACACGTCTTTTATGATAAAGTTACCAAGGTGTTATTGAATAGTTATCAAGTTACCGATAGTTTCCACCATTTTTGCGATGATGTTACCAATGTGTAGCTAACACAGTTACCAAGGGGTCGACTGAAAACTTACCACGTCTTTTATGATAAAGTTACCGAGGTGTTATTGAATAGTTATCAAGTTACCGAATAGTTTCCACCATTTTTGCGATGATGTTACCAATGTGTAGCTAACACAGTTACCAAGGGGTCGACTAAAAACTTACCACGTCTTTTATGATAAAGTTACCAAGGAGTTATTGAATAGTTATCAAGGTCTTGATAGTCTAGTTACCTATGGTGTGGTAATGTTTTCGATAATGTTACCAAGGTGTTACTAATATAGTTACCTAGGTGTTGACAATATAGTTACCTATGGTGTGATAATGTTTTCAATAATGTTACCAATGTGTTACTAATATAGTTACCAAGGTATTGACACTATAGTTTCTATGGTGTGATAATGTTTTCGATAATGTTACCAAGGTGTTACCATAGCTACCAATGGTCAACTGAAAAAGTTAACATTGTGTTGATGAAGTTACCAAGGTGGTGATTAAGTAGTTACCAAGGTGTTGATGATGTAGTTACCAAGATGTGGTGATGTAGTTATCAAGACATCGAAATAAGCCAATCAATATAATTTGTGGTTCGTAACTTTTTGTGTTTACATTCCATAACTCACGTCCTCGGGTTGATAACTTTTAGCCAGCAAAAAGTACATAAATGTATCAACATGAGATCTAATTTTCAAAATCTCGTCGCGACCGATTTATTGGTGAAAACGGATCTTAAATCGAATTTATCGTCTTAGAGATATAACATTTTAAATTCGTGATTTAGGGCATGCTGATGCCCACAAGTATAGGGGATCGCTGAAATCTTCGTTGGGAAGTATTACCCAAATTTATAGTTCGACTCGATGGGAACACAAGAATACCAATAAGACTTTGGCAATTGAGGCGTCACTCTCAACCACACCTGTATATCAATAAACTTGCAGCAGTAATAGTGATGGCAGTAAGGTGATTCAAGCAAGCAAAATAAAACAGTTGTAGTAACAAGGGTTTCCCAGTTTTCACCGGAAAAGTGAAAGTGTAACTCAGGGATTTAAAACGTAGGCACGAGGTGACAGCGGGGCGTTGCATGAATAAGATTGATCATATAATAGATACGAACAGCAATGGGACTTATCTCTAACTCCGATATATGTAGGTATGTGTTCCATAAATAGTTGTGCGTACTAACCAAGAGAATTTGCACAACATCTATTGTCTACCTGCCCATTTCACCGGGGCCAAATTGGAACTACAGGTAATTAAGGTCTACCCTTTCGAATAGCCCGGAACAACGCATTAACACTTCATGAACACATAGAATCCTCAAACTAATACATCTCCCCCTTGTTTTCCCTACCTGTCACTTTTAGGGTTCGCAGGTTCAACATAATAGCAGGTAATACACTTTGCAGATAGATATCAAACTCAAATATATGATGGGGCAAAATAAGTTCAGTACTGAAATCATGCCACTCGGGCCCTAGTAGCAAGCATTAAACATAGCATAAGTGCATCAACACAATACAAAAGTATCTTCAAGATAAACCCCTAGGATCTAGAACAACGGGTACCATTACATGATCAATCTCATCCAATCCCCATCCACCTCATGTGCCTACAGGGGACTACTCACACATGGTGATGGTGAGGGAGCTCATGGTTGATGGAGATGGAGGTGGTGAAGATGGTGGTGGAGACGGCCTCCGAATCCCTCCTCCGGGGGAGAAATCCTGGATCAATCTGTCTCAGAAATCGAAGATCGTGGTGGCGGCGGCGGTGTGTTTCGCGAAAGCTCTCTCTCTTTAGGGCGTCCACTTTTTCGTCTATATGAAGGGGTACGCGGAAGACCGAGGGAGAGGCGGTGCCCGACGCCCCAGATAGGTGGGCCCACGCGGTCAAGGAATCTGACCGCGTGGGGCCCACTCTTTTGGGCCTCGTGCGCCTCCTCGAGTCCGTCTTTTGCACGATGTCCTTCTTTTCCATAAAAATGACGTGGTATTTTTCCCAATTTAATTTCCTGCAAAAACAACCAGAAAGGAGACTTTGCTAAAAACAGCGTCAGATTCAGCAGTTTTATTCAAATATGGGAAGATTCCGGAGCAAATTATGAAGCAAAGTGCTTGGAAAAGTAGATGCATTTTAGGTGCATCAACTCCCCCAAGCTTAGCTCGTTGTTTGTCCTCGAACAACTCAAACATAGTGCAGAAGCGATGAAAAGACTTTGACAAGAACTTTGCATTGCATATACAACACCATTTAATACCAACAAGTATTCAAAACATAATTTTCATAACAAATAACAAACTGCCGGCAAAGATGCATCTAACCGGTGTTAAAGCATTTATATTTGTTACAAAGGAAAAACATGAAGTGTCAGCAATTGGTGAGTTTGCCCAACTGTAGAAGAAAACAAAGGTTCTTGCATCGCTATTGATTGAATCGTGTCAAGATTTTTGAGATCTCTTGATTGTTTACTTTGTTGACTAGTGAACTCATTGTGCTTACATCCTTGCTCTCAATTTTAGCAAATCATTTAACATTCCCTATTATGACTCATATGCTTGACCAACTAGAGGTTGAAAGCCTCATGCCCCGTGAATATGAGTACCTACACCACGTGTTACTCACCTCGGGTCACAGAGTAAATTTAAGTTTTAGGTCATTGTAAGTATTTTAATAGCGTCCTTGAGAGTTGCTACAGGGGTACCTCTTGCCTCATGACATGGAAGCCAGCCCATGTCAAAATAACAAGACAAACATACAATGAACAATCTCAGCACTCTTTTATTTACTATGGGTATAGCTTTTTATTATGAGGTGCATCATAGAATGAACATTATGGTTATGCTGTAAATTTCCACCATGAATGATGCATGGCTTAGATTGGCGGCCCAAAGCATCTCTCTAGCCATTTATACAAACTCCTTAAACTTACTAAGTTTCCACATTTATTTCACCCGTGATAGGCATCCATAGACAAAAGTACATGATATCAACTAAATATAATTAAGAGCACGTTGAAAGCTTTGCATGTGTCAGCACATATGGGCTAACTCTCAACCCTAAGATTGTCAAGCATATGACTTCATGTTTATCATTTGAAAAGATCTTTACTTTGGTTGGCAAGTTTAGCAAGCACAATGGGATGCGTAGACCTTTGTTTAGAACCCCAGTTACTCAATCCACATCCAAGTGTTGACACTAAATAATATCTCTCTTGCATCATAATATAACATACTAAACCACGGAGGAGATAAACATTTGCTAGCACTTCCCTAGATGTTAGAGAAATTATGACATGCGCACTTGCTATTATTAAAAAGTCCACATAAGCACGGCAAAGGTGTCATACCTTTCATCCACTTCATGCACATCAGCTCATCATTGTTGTTCTCCTCTCCCAACTTGAACTGCGCAGTAAAAACTCAAATCTGCCATAAAATGCTACTGCATACAGTCATGTTTTTACCCTACCTAAAACATATCAGAATAATTTCATAATTTACAGGTGTGTAGGTCATATAAAGTTGCAGCAGTGGTTAAATTTTTAGCTCATTCGGAGTTACAGAAAAAATATGAAAAATCAAACAGTGACAGAATCAGAAATTCCTGCACCTCTGTTTTTGCATTAGATTCAAGAAAACGAAAATATTTTTGTTCTTTTAATATTTCGAATACATAAAGTAAATGACCAGAAACAAATAAGCAAAAAGAAACAATAAAATCTTTTTGTGTTTTTGTGATTTTAGCAACAAGAAACTAAAACATAACAGGATGAAAGTGATATAAGACAACGAATGGGAAGGGAGAGAAGTACTCCCCCAAGCCTTGTGATCAAGCTAGTATCCTGGGTGGTAACCATATCCACCACTTCCACTTCCGGGAGTGAAACCATATTGATAGCTTTGCATTTATGGATATTGGGGCTCCTCTTGAGGTTGCACTTCCTCCATGGTCCACTTCCCGAGAGTCCTGTCAAAAAGGTCAACACGAGGGAGCCTAACGGGCACATTTTGCCCATTAGAGCCCTTATAGCTGTATATATAATGTTCCCCATGTCTCTCCCCATTTCCATGCGAGAAAGTAAAGTAAAATCAAGTAATTTAGACTCTTCCACACGCGTGCCCATGTTATCACTGAATCCTCTCTCGTTCTTAATGTGCTCATATACTAAGGTAGCAATGGCACCAGCATAAATAGGAGTTTCATCGGTATTATTTCTACTCACAGCAAAGTGCAAAGTCCTAGCAAGAATTACTCCCAAATTATACTCACATGGTGTGTTTTCTTTTGCACATTTAAGTAAATAAATCATGGGTCCAGTTCAAGCAGAAGAGTTATCTCTGGCAAGAAATCCTCTCGCAAGGAACAAGGTAAAATATCTTAACCCTGGGTGCTGTATGTGTGTGAATTTACCCCTATTAAGTCTTTCAGGAGCGTTCACAGAAATACTACGCAAAAGGCTACAAGATCTTTATTAGTATCAGCTTTAGTCTCTTCCCAACTACCGGTGTTTTTCTACTCGAATAGCCTTGCAAAACTCCTCTAATGACATAACAAAACGCTTTCCTCTCATAGAAAATTTTATGACAAAGGTAGGAGGTGGTGGCTTACTCTTCTTACTGTGTTTGTAGCTCTCAGGGCCCTCGAACCGAATGTGGAGAGGAATTCCCGCGAGAGCTCTTCATATGTATTCCGTGGATTGTTGGAGAACTCGAGTAAGCCGGTCGCAGTGACAAAGGCATTGAAGTCCTCTGTTATCCCCCAATGGTCAAGAACAGGGGGTCTTGCCATTTGGTTGCATGAATCCGAAGCTTCTCTCCTGCATAAATTGCACTATCCTCCCATAGATGATTGTCACCATAATTCTCGGAGACTCTCAATACTCTTCTTCTTGGTCTTGAAGTCATTCCAAGCAATTCCTTACCCTTATTCAACATGATACCTTGTTGTACAAAAATAATACCCAACAAAAATTAAGATGTAACAATCTAAAACAACATTGAGCCATCCATAGCTAGTCTCCACAACAATATCATGCATCCATATTAACTAGAAAACTCAAATCCATGGGTTTCTCAAGCATATTAGGTGACACCTTGTACAACAAAATACTTCATACACAAAGCATAATAACAAAAAGTAATTGGATGGGTGGAGGAGTTACATACCAAGGAGCAATTCCACCAAGCAGATTTGAAAAATCTGCCCTAAACTTGGAGATCCAAGGATAGCAGGAAGAACGTGCACGGGAAAATTTGGGAAAATACCTGGAGCTGGTTTTCTGTCGAGAGGAAGGAGATGGGCATCGACCTCTCACCTAACACCCCCAGGTGGCCAAGTTAGTGGGTCCCACACGGCCAAGGAATCTGGCCGCGTGGGACACTCTCTTTTGGCCCCTGGTGGCCTTCTGGTGCCCCACTTCTGGCTGTTGGTTCCCCTGGTAAAATAACTTACCTACAAATTTTTCTAGAATTTTCGAGACAATTGTCTACAGAGAATTTTTCAAACTTAATATTCTGGAATTTTCTGAATTCTGAAATAATCATGATTATGCTATACTCTAAAATTCTAGGATAAGTAATTTAAAATGCAACACAAATTTTTATGGGAATCAAATTTTCATCATTTCCACATTAATAATGAGGTTGATCAAGTCTCATTGATAATATGCAAAGGGTAACATAAATGATTCTTTTTTATATATAAAGAAGAAGTTCAGGATACCTCATATTTGATTGGAATAGTTCCAATCATCAAGGTAGCATACTTTGGTGCAGGTGGTAGTGCAATTTCAAAGCTTCCAATCATAATAGTATTTCTTTGAATAGAATTCACACTCTTGTTTATCATTGTAACAGGATTCTTCTTGGGAAAATAGATAGTATGCTCATTTCCTTTGACATTAAATGTCACTTTGCTCTCAGTGCAATTTCTCACAGCTCCTGCAGTGTTTAAAAGGGTCTTCCAGAATAATAGATAGATTATCATCCTCAGACATTTCTAATATAACAAAGTCTGTTGGGGATATACCTACTAGGGGTATCACCAGCATGGATCAATCCGGCTAGTCCAGGGTGGCCCGCAGTGGTGGTGAAGGCTTTGCCTCCGGGCGGCCCAGATAGCTGACGACCAAGGAAGGCGGATGCCGGCAAGGAGGAGGCCCAAGACTGAAGCCCATGAAGCCACCAAGACCAAGACGGAAGGCGGCATACTTGCCGGCTAGGTTTAGGACTCCGTATACTTGCTGGATACGTAATCACCTTGTAACCCTAGGTCCAGCCGCCTATATAAGCTGGACCTCGGGACGCCTTTAGGGCAACATCATACACAACCAACTCATTGTAACCTGTTCACGGCTATTGCCTTATAGTGAGTTATAGCAGCACGTAGGGCACCGCCACCGCCGTGGTGCCTGAAGCTGGGTAAACGCCGTGTACAATCCCGACCTCGACGACGTCCACCTTCTTGCCCTACGTTCACCCTCGGCTAGCAGGACCCCGTCTCCTATCCAAGATGCCGATACGACGACAGTTGGCGCCCACCGTGGGGCCTAAGGCGTCAGGCGTCACGTTCCAGGCGGGAACCTTGGCGGCATCGGCGAAACAATCGCCGTCGGCCGCGCTGTTCGCTACGGCGACAACCACTACATCAGCTGCGACGAGTCCTACATCCCCGCAGACGACTACATTGTCGGATGCGGAGTTGTGCCGTTTGGCGGCGTCGATGTGTTCATCGGCTACACTTCTGAGGCGTATGGGTTGCCGCGAATTTATTCGCCATCCCACCCGCCCTACAATCAAGACGGATCTGAGTTTGCCTCCTCTGAGGAGTCCGCAGATTCAGATCTACACTTTGTCGGCATGACGGGACTGGGATCAGACTCCCAGCCCAACAGTCAAGATCCCGAATCTATTCTTCCTGCGCTCCAGGATGATGCGATGTCGGATGCCGGATCCAGATCTACCGTTCACGTCAACGTAGATTCTGATTCCGAAGAAGATTCTGCCAGCATGTTTGAGCAACGGGTCAAGCAGTGTTTTGTTACACCTGATCCTCCGCCATCTGAGGCGGCTACGGGCTCTCCGTCAACATGCAGCAGGTTTTTGTGGCGGATGTCACCGGTGCAGCCTCAGAGAAGGCGGCAACTGACGCCGCCAACCTGGGGACCCGGCAACCGATCCACAGTTTCCAGAGCCTCCTGGGGCTCCAAAGAAGAAATTCTGGAGAAGGGCGAGCCCAGCAAGATAGGAACATGGCGGCTCTGGCGGAAGTTCCACACGCCGGTAAACGACAAAACCAATCCGGCTGATTTGGAGAAACTTCGAACACCTTGGTGGAGCAAACTGAGTACCTCAAAAGCAAGCAAGCAGAGGTCCAGAGCCTCCTCGACGAAGCCAAGGAGGAAAACGCCAAGATAACGCCAAGTGCGACCCCAAGCGCAATCTTTTCACCACCACCCATTGCCCAAGCCGGCAGGACTGGGGAGAGAGAAAAGAAAGGCAGGGATCATGACACCTTCAAATCCCCTGCCCAAAAGCTTGGTTTCGAGTGGGCTACAGCGCCGCAGCGTAAGGACAAGAACGGGGACGTCATCCTCGCAACCCTGTCCTCAACACTGCAGCCGCCTTGGACATCCTCAACAATGATGACTATGACAAGGACGAGAAGATCTACTACGCATCGATCCTTGCTCACAAAGCTCTAGAGCAGCAGGCCCGTGCTGATTCTCGCGCCGACATGGCGGACGCAAGGGGAGGAAAGTTGGAATCAAAATCCAACGCTTGCAAAGCTGCGGCCGGTGGCAACCCGAAGATCCGTCCGGCTCCAGTAGCCACGGAAAAGGGAAGGACAAGAAAGACCCACGCAAATCACCACCTCCAAAAGGCAGCGTGACGAGGCGTCCAGGACCGGCAACAGGCGCAAGGCCTCACCCCTCCGCCTAGGCGGGATGAAGGCGGAAGCAGGGGCAGCAAGCAGCCGCCAAGGAGTGGCGGCAACCGCGACAACGCCCCGCCGCCAAGAAGAAGCAGGGACCGCACACAGTCCCCACCACCAGTGCCCAGGCACGAAGGCGGAAGCCGGGGACACAACAACGAGCCTAGGCACAGCCGGGCAGCGCAGGACGAGCCTCATGCGATAGATCTGGCAAACAGCTCAGTCCGCAAGACGCGAGACATCGTCTCAATGACATCAAGGCTGGAAAGCAAGATGCCTATCTAGGACCTGAGTGCTTTGGCCCAGCCATCCGCAACGTTCAAGTACCCGAGACATGACATCAGTGTCAAAAACTCATCAAAGGTACAATGGAGCGGACAAGCCAAACTCATGGTTGTCGGACTACGCGCTGGCAGTTGAAATTGCCGGAGGCAATGGCCTCGTCGCGCACGCTTCCTTCCCCTCATGCTGGAGGGGACAGCCCGAAGCTGGATCGAAAACTTGCCGGAGAAAAGCATTCATAGTTGGCATGACATGGAAAAGGTGTTCACGCAGCACTTCCAAGGCACGTACAAGCGACCCAATACATACACAGATTTGGTTCGTTGCGTGCAAAAGCCAGATGAAACAGCTACAAGCTTCTTGGCAAGGTGGATTCAAACAAAGGCAAGCTGCGAGAACGTAGACGACAATCAAGCAATCCATGCCTTCACCACAGGCCTCCTGAAGGGCTCAAGTCTCAGACATAAGCTCGTACGCATGCAAGTCAAGGATCTCGGAGTCATGCTCGAAGTAGCAGCCATGTACGCACAGGCGGATGATGATGCACGCGATGGAGATGGCGCACATGATATGGCGCCAAACAGGCGAGCAAGTCACAAACGCAAGGCTCCCCAGGATGACAAAGCCGGACCATCAAACGAGGTCGCCGCCGCCTTCGAAGGCAAAGGCGGCAACCGCAAGTGGAAAGGAAAGGGTAAAGATGGCGGCTCCAGCAAGCAGCGCTGACGTACGATCAGGCGAAAGCCTTCCCTGCCCAATCCACGCGTCCTTAGGCAAAGTAACCACACATTAGGGGAATGCCGGTTCATGGAGGACTTCAAGAAGGACCCCGAGGTTGGCTGGAAATCAAAAAAGAGCAAAAAGGCTGAGAAGACAAAGAAGGAAGATGATGATGGGGTGTCCATGTCCGAGGATGAGGAACCCAAGCTGTGCGCAAAGAAAGGAAATATCCCAAGGTACATGGCCAATTGGTGTGCTTCTGGGCACTCCTTCGGCAAAGAAGAAAAGGCGGAGATGCGCGAGCTAAACGCCACAGTACCAGACGTTCCCCAGTATCTAGACTGGTCAGAGGAGCCAATAACTTGGGATAGAGATGATCATCCAGATCACGTTCCTCACCCCGGCAAATACGCCCTTGTCGTCGACCCAATTGTCGATAACTTCAGGCTCACCAAGGTGTTGATGGATGGCGGCAGCAGCCTCAACATCATCTACGCGGACTCTGAAGCGCATGAACTTGTCGGAAAGCCAGCTTGACTATAGCAAAGTCAAGTTTCATGGCATGTTCCGGGAAAGCAAGCCAAGTCAATGGGAAGCATCAATTGGAGGTTACTTTTGGGCCTGAGACAAACTACCGCTCGGAGTATCTCAGGTTCGAAGTAGTCCCCTTCAAAAGTGCCTACCACGCCATTTTGGACGGCCAGCTTTCGCCAAATTCATGGCTCGCCCGTGTTACATATACAGCAAGCTGAAGATGCCGGGACCCAATGGTACAATTACCATCAGTGGCAACTTCAAGAAAGCAAAGGAGTGCGAGCGTGGCAACGCCGCCTTCGCTGAGGCAGTCCTCCACGCAGAGGATTAGCCATGTTGAAAAAGAGCTCGATACGTCGCAGTTGCCGGAGCATGTAAAGACCGCTGACAAAAGAACACTTTCAAGGCGTCCGAAGACACAAAGAAGGCGGATCTGGTCCCAGGTGACAGCTCCAAGCAAGTCACCATAGGGGCTGGCTTGGACGACAAATAGGAAAGCGCGCTCGTCAGGTTCCTCCGTGAGAATCAGGACATCTTTGCATGGTCGTCAGCCGACATGCCAGGTGTCCCGAGGGAACTTGCCGAGCACTCTCTTAACGTCTACGAAGGAGCCAAACCAGTGAAGCAAGGAATAAGCGCTACGGTGAGAAGAAGCGGACAGCAATAGGGAAGGAGATCATCAAGTTGCAAGAAGCCAAGTTCATTAGGGAGGTAGTACACACTGATTGGTTGGCAAATCCTGTAATGGTTCCAAAACCTAATAAGGAAATGAGAATGTGCATTGATTATACCGGTTTGAACAAGTGCTGTCCTAAGGACCACTTTGCTTTGCCTCGTATAGATCAGGTCATAGACTCCACAGCCGGCTCCGAGCTGCTGTGCTTTTTGGATGCGTACTCCGGGTACCACCAAATCAAAATGCGAGAATCCGACCAAATCAAAACAGCGTTCACTACGCCTACGGGACCTTCTGCTACATCACGATGCCCTTCGGTCTAAAAAATGCCGGCGCAACGTATCAGCGGTGTATGCAAAGATGCCTTCACGAGCAAATTGGCCGCAATGTTCACGTCTATGTTGACGACATTGCCGTCATGTCAAGAAAGAAGGCAGATTTGCTTGACGATTTGAGAGAAACCTTTGATAGCCTCCGGGTATATAGGATGAAACTCAACCCGAAAAAATGCGTCTTCGGGGTTCCTGCCGGCAAATTGCTTGGCTTTATCGTTTCCGAACGAGGGATAGAAGTGAATCCAGAAAAAATCAAAGCGATCCTCAACATATCCAGGCCCAAGGACCTGAAGGACGTGCAGCGACTTGCCGGCTCGGCGGCTGCCGTCAGTCGTTTCATTAGCCGTCTTGGTGAGAAGGCACTGCCTCTCTACCGGCTTCTGAAGAAATCCGACAACTTCGAGTGGACAGACGAAGCAGACGCCGCCTTGCAGCAACTCAAGGACGCGTTAACGTCTGCTCCAATTTTGGCAGCTCCTCGTTCGCAGGAACCAATGCTGCTCTACATCGCGCAACTAACTTGGTTGTTAGCGTGGTACTGGTTGTGGAACGCAAGACGGAAAATTCAGACTTGCCGGAACAACGTCCGGTTTACTTCATCAGTGAAGTATTTTCCGCCTCAAAACAGCGTTATCCGCATTACCAGAAGCTGGTCTACGGTGTTTTCTACGCCGCCAGGAAGTTAAGGCACTATTTCCAGGAACATTCAATAACGGTGGTGAGCAAGGCACCTCTGGGGGATATCATCAATAATACAGATGCAACAGGCCGCGTTGCCAAATGGGGCATTGAACTTGCCGCCTTCGACATCATGTATAAACCCAGAACGGCCATTAAGTCTCAAGCCTTAGCAGATTTGTAGCTGATTGGACGGAGGCCATGGACGAAGTACCTCTCCCTGAAGATGCATACTGGATCATGCACTTTGATGGATCAAAAATGCTTCAGGGCTCGGGGGCTGGCATTGTTTTAAGAAACCCTCAAGGAGACAAGCTTAGTTATGTGTTACAAATTCACTTCAAGGCAACTAATAATGTTGCTGAATACGAAGCTCTCCTTCATGGTTTACACATTGCCAAGGAACTTGGCGTCCAGCGTGTCCTCTGCTACGGAGATTCAGACTTGGTGGCGCAACAGATACGTGGTACTTGGGACACAAAGAGCGAGACAATGGCGGCATATCGAGCTACCGTTGACGAATTCGCCAAGTGTTTTCTAGGCTACGAGGTCCGCCACATCCCAAGAGCTCAAAATGAGGCGGCAGATACACTTGCCAGAATGGGGTCTGAACGCAAAAAGGTACCAAAAGATGTTTTCCTGGAACACCTACACAAGCCGTCAATTAAAGGAGCAGACCTCCTTGACCCAGAATCGGCAGAACCAGTTGATTGCTAGCTATGCCGTCTACTTGGTAAAGCCGGATTGGACGACGCCATATTTGGACTTCCTGATCAATCAGGAGTTACCGGATGATGAGGTTTTGAAAAGGCAAATAATAAGAAGAGCCAAGGCATTACAATAATCAAAGGCGAATTGTACAAGCGTAGCACCACTGGTGTTTACCAACGCTGCATTTCGCCCGAAGAAGGCAGAGAACTGTTGGATGAGATACATGCCGGCGTATGTGGACATCATGCTTCCTCACGCGCCCTTGTTTCAAAAGCCTTCCGACAAGGTTTCTATTGGTTGACAGCCAAGCAAGATGCAGAAGACATTGTTAAAAGTGCAGGGGCTGCCAACTTTATGCCAGACAATCACACATGCCGGCTCAAGAGCTTAAAACAATACCCATCACATGGCCTTTCGCAGTCTGGGGCTTGGACATGGTTGGTCCGTTTAAAACGGCGCCTGGTGGCTACACACATTTACTTGTGGCTGTAGACAAGTTCACCAAATGGGTTGAAGCTAAGCCTATCAAAAAGCTAGACGGCGCCACAGCCGCAAACTTTCTGTGGGGAATAATCTCTCGGTTCGGGGTGCCTCATAGCATATCACCGATAACGGCACTAACTTGTCGCAAGGCGAAGTCGAGGAATACTGTTATAAGCATGGTATCCGCCTAGATCTAGCCTCAGTAGCATCCGCAGGCAAACGGTCAAGTAGAGCGTACAAATGGTTTAGTCTACAAGGAATCAAACCACGTCTCGAAGTACCATTGCACAGAGCGGCTGGGGCTTGGGTGGATGAATTGCAGTCTGTCCTTTGGAGTTTACGCACAACTCCAAACAGATCAACCAAGTTTACTCCTTTCTTCTTAGTCTATGGCGCAGAAGCAGTGTTGCCAACCGACATGATGTACGATTCTCCCAGAATTCAAGCCTACGTCCAGGAAGACGCAGAAGATGCAAGACAGGATGGCCTTGACCTACTTGATGAAGAACGAGATGTTGCCCTTGCACGATCCGCCATCTATCAGCAAAGTTTGAGGCGTTATCACAGCAGAAGGGTGCGGCAACGAAGTTTTAGAGTTGGTGACCTGGTCTCCGCCTAATCCAAGATAGGAAGGGCTTGCATAAGTTATCCCCGCCTTGGGAAGGACCTTTTGTGGTCAGTAAGGTGTTGCTCAATGGTTCTTATTACTTGGTGACGCAGAGACGGATACAAGAAGAAGCGAGGTCGCAAGCGCAAAAGGAAGGTTGACGACAAGTACGAAGAAACCAAGCGACCTGGAACATTGAGCAGCTACGTCCTTTTTACACTTAGCAATTTCCACATTGTAATAAGTACTATATGATTATGAAATAAAAGTCTGTGGTTTGCTCATTCAGTTTTGGGATCATGCCATCTTTTGTCTTTTCTCGCAATCATATATCTGTTGTCATAAAAGTTACCAAACAAAATAAGTTTTTGCTCCGTGCTAAGGTCAAACTTTTTGACATTTGCCGTCTGCCGGCTAAAAACGCAAACAATCTTTGCACCGCCTAATATGCTTATCTGTCTGTTTGTGTGTGGGTCGCCTAGTAGTATGTCGTTGGCACCAACATGCTGGCTTTGGTCTCTGAGTCTAAATTAGTTGGTATTGCACCTGGTTGGCTCAGCTAAAGTAACTAAGATGAGGTTCCGCCAACATATGAAAAAGCTAAACATGCAGCGAGATACATATTAAGGCGGGCCACTTAAATAAGCCTACCGCCAAGTGTAGCATAAAAGTTGGCCCATAAATATTTACAACCCAAAATAAAGTTTTATGCGTTAACAGATTAACGCAGTGTTTTGTGCTGCCTTTGCAGGAGGAAGTCTAAGGGATTGCCGCCTTGGTAGAGCTGGTGGAGAGATCCTGGGGGCTGACGCCGGCATTCTTGGGGCTGGCTCCGCCATCCTTGGGGCTGCGCTTGTCGGCTCCGGCTTCGCCTTCTCGCCTCGGCAGCTTCAGGATCCGCCAAGGAGGGATCGGCTACGGCAACATGCGGGTCCGGGTGTTCCTTGTAGAACTTGCGGATGTCAACCATGTTGGCAACCCGGGTCGCATAGCCGCGAACAGACCGCAGCACGTCCTGCATCACGATGGCTTGGTTGTTTTCGTCTTCGGTGGGGAAGTACTCGGTGACTTGATGAATATCAGCCTCCGGGTACCACGCCGCCGTCATTGCCAATGCCAACTTGGCGCCGCCTCGTGCTGCTGAGCGTAGCGTGCTGTCGTGTTCGGCTGCCGCCTTCTCCAGCAGGTCCGGCAGAGCATCGAAGATGACGGGATCGCCGTCCTCCCCAGGGTAGAACTTGGCGGCAAATGCTTTGCCTGCGCCGACAATCTGGTTGACGATTTCGCCAACTTTCAAGATTCGGGCAAGGCGCGGCGTGTAGCCAGGTCATCTCCCAAGCTAGCCGGCACTGCACAAAACAAAGTTACACACTGCAGCTTCAAGTTTCAAGAGTGCAAGGTGACAAAGATGAAGGATTAGAGACATACCCAAGACATGTCGTGGATGGCGTTGACCTCATCCAGATGGTTCTCAAGCGTTTCTGAGCAGCTGGCTGTGTGACAGTTGTCGGTCCTGCTGCCTTGGCGTTCTTGTTCACCTGGTCAAGGTTGTTGCTCATGGCCTCAAGTTGTCCGTCAACTTGCTAACCTCGGCAGCATGGGCCAACGCCGCTCATCCAGCTCCTTGGCGTGATCCGCCTTCAGCTTGGCCACCAGCCCGGCAAGATCTGCAGCTTCGTTCATCAAAGCTTGCATGTCAGTGGAGTTCTTGAGAATATCTTGCGCAGTGTTTAGTAATTCTACAAATAAAAAGAAAGACGACTAAAATACTTGTCGGAAAAGGAAAAGAAGTCGGACGAAAAGAAGGCAAAGAAAGCTTTGTCACCTTCATCCTTCTTGCGAGCTTCTTCCAAGCTCGCAATTTGGGCGTTCTTCAACTCCACGTCCTGCTGCAGTTGCTGGCATTCCTTGTTTTTCTTCTCTTGAGCACGAAATAGCTCAAGATTGGAAGCAAGAACGGCCTGCATGCACGAAAACAACATTATGGTTAGCACTATTTAGTCAACGAGACCACTTTGCCGGCTAAAATTTTTCAGCCGCCAAAGTGCTCGGGGGCTGGGACCATAGGCTATTTTACCTCAAGTTGTCCGTGCAGGGTCTCGTGGAGTTCGTCCATGTGCGCGTACCAGTTGCGGGTACCGTCACGCATGGTCTTCGTTTGCCGGGGGTCTTGCAACCCTTTGCCAGATTGAGAGCCAGGATGGGAGGACGATCCGCCATGTTCGGCCGCCATCTGGTCATCCATCTCCTGCTTCATGGCAATAAATCGAGCGGCATCACTAGCCGAAGCTTCAGCCGTCTTGGAAGTGGTAGGTCCGGCAACTGATTTTTGCCCGCCTTCTCCGTTGCCGCCTCTGCGGTACCAGCAGCTGTGTACGTTCCCTGGCATACAACCACGGGAACGCCAACTGTGGGCGTTGTCGGCGCAGCGGCTGGAGAAGAGCGTGGTGGCTTGCCCCTGCCGGCAGCAATCTTCAAGTTGGAGCGGAGCTTGGGCATGGCAGGCTTGCCCCTGTAAGCAGAAAAGTGCAAGTTTGTCAGCACAAACTTATTCAAAATAGCTAAGTCAGGGAAAGCAAAAG